>JANTPZ010147796.1:0-14181 GCA_025593235.1 Vachellia pachyceras | reverse complement strand
GAATCCCATTGGTGATGAGCAAGATCAATTTATCAACTATTTAGGGTATTTGGCACGAAGCAGAGTTAACATACTATACCCTGGATGGCGGTCTGTTCCACAAGAAACACGAGATATGATATGGCAAGAAATTTTGGTATGTAACTTTCAACACCACTTCATTTTTGTCTTCATTTCGATTGGTTTAAATGTCATTATAACATGTTATAAGTTGCAGCAAACCTATAACGTTCCAGACACTAAAGAAATGAAGAAACACTGGATGGGGCTTGTTCGCATATGGTGGAAAGACTTCAAGAACAAGATGTCCCGATATTATGTTCGGGGGTTAAAGAAAGATGAAGACCCATGTCAGAAATATCCGTTTCTATCCCCCGAAGACTGGAGACTGTTTGTGGCATCACGGAAAGACCAACAATTTTAGGTAACATCCTTCAGTCATCTACATTTTGTTGCTATAGCAATGACTAAGATTTGCCTCTTATGCCTTAATAGGAATTAAGTGAAGCCAATAAACAGAAGGGTGCTGGAAACATCTATCCGCATTATTTGTCTCGTGGCGGATACAGAAAGCTTGAGCAAAAGATGATGGGGGAGGAGCAACAAAGATTAGAGGAGGCATCCGCCTCAGATCCCACCGTTGTCGTCCAGTCCCCTGCTCCTCCTCCACGTCACAAAAAATGGAAGGTAGCAAGGATGAAAGGTGGGAAGTACATCAATGAAGCAGTTGCTGAGGTGGCTGGAAGGATTGTAAGCGCTGGCACATAATAATCACGTGATTGTTTTTCTTAAATTTATTAGTACCTCACTTATGACGTATTATACGATGTGGGATGACCTTACAGAGCAGACAACCAAGGGACTTTCACTCAAAGTGGGAGGATGGACATCTTAGCGACTGCGATCGGAAGGCCAGATTACCCCGGCCAAGTTCGAGGGGAGTCGAGGGGAAAGGTATAGGAAAATATTTTGGATGATCATCTCAATAGTCTACTGAAGCTCAGATTCAATCTAGAGTAGCTGAGATGCAGCAATCACTCCAAGCTTATTTTGATGCTCAAAGCCATATGCAAAACCAAATGATGAAAAATATGCGTGAGGAGATAAGAGCTGAGATGATGGTTGAGTTGGGAGCTAAGGTGAGAGCTTAGTTGGCAGCTGAGATGAGAGCTCAGTTGGCACTGAGGTGAAAGATCAGTTTGCAGCTGAGATAAAAGATCAGTTGAGAGATGAGATGAAAGCTCAGTTGAGAACTGAGATGACAGCTGAGATGAAAGCTGAGGTTGCAGCTCTCCTGAAATCGGGGAAGCTGATTGAGGAACTGAAGAATATCGATTCCCCTGTATTTCCCAGTAGCAGAGATAGCAATCATCCGATTGAGATTGGTGACCCTTCCCCTCATTCCCCCGCGGATGAAGTTAGAGAGGATTGTACTCTCTTCCTGGATGAGCCAATACGTGCTGTTGCACATGCTTATTTGTACAGGCAAGCTACTACGCACTATTCTATGCCATTTCCGGATAGCTTGTCTCGCGTATCGGTGACAGGTATTGAAGATGGTGAGGATAGCTCCGATGTTCCAGTCGCTAATCGAGAGGTGCTCCATTTAGGCCAAGCCAAGGGTTGCTTCATTCTTTGGCCGAAAATTCTCATTTCTACACCTACAACACCTCACGCGGTAGTAGCCACCTTATGATCTTAATTTTTTTGGTATTATATTTATAATCTGTATTCTCTACTTTACTAGGATCTAGAAGAAGCTGCAAAATTCCCATCCTTGTCACGGCTGCGTAGCTACGAAAAAAATTTACATCCGTGACCATGCAGATGGTTGATGGGATTGTTGGCCATGGTGTATCGTATGAATTCGTTATTGACAAGGATGATGTGAAACAATTCCTATCTCTGCATGACCTCGATATAGCATGGATTCAAAATGCAATCTTCTAAGTTATTTATATTCCTATCTTCAATTGATGATGCCATTTTTTCTGGTTTATATAATTCAATGTTTAATTTATTATTGAACTATTTAATAGGACCTTGCACAGTATTTGTGTCGACTTTTCTAGAGATGAATTGTATGGATTTTTATGTCCTGCGAATACAACCAAGAGTTTCAATTCTGTAGAAAATCAGGTTCATTACGTTGGGAGCACAATATGAGCAGACATTAATCCAAAGATGTGTTACCTAGCGCCAATAATTGAAAGGTTTGGAATTATAGTTATCCCTTTTAACACGTGTAGCCTAATTGGTAATAATTAACTTGTTTTGCTAACTCATTTTCATGTATATATGTTGTTGTAGTCATCATTGGAGTCTTTGTGTTGTCTGCCCCATCCTGAATACTGTGTATTGGTTCGATCCTTTACCTAGCAGAAAGGCAGGGAAAGAGCAAAAATACGTTATTGATACGTAAGTTTTTGTATTTCTAATTTTTCGCTTTTAACGATGTTTAAACATGTTTTTTTATATGTAACTATTGTCAATTCAATCGCAGCGCACTCAAGACATACCGAATAATGGGTGGTAAATGTGACAGTAGAAATAACAGCACACAGTGGTTTTATCCAAAAGTAAGTACTTTGACTTTAAGTCCTTTCATTGAAAGTCATTTTATCCCTTTATATTTTTTGACAATATGTTTTTTATCTTTAGTGCTCTCGACAATCAGGTAATACTGAGTGCGGGTATTATGTCATCAGTTACATGTATAGTATCATTCTGAGCGGATTGACTAGAGATTTGGAAGAGGTAATATGTAATCTATCAAATATTGATGAGTTAATTGTTTACTTTGATAAATTAGCATTGTGTTAATAATTGTTTTTCAATTTGTAGGTTTTTGATAATGACGATGCTTACAAGGCTGATGACATTGATTTGATACAAGATTTGTTGGCCAAACGCCTTCTTAATTTGTAGATAATGCTTATTACTTTAAGTTGAATATATATAGTTTCAACTCTTCATGTTGACTTGTATAGAGTGAATTAGATATATGAATTGTATTACTCTGCCACACAGTTTATGACAATGACTTCTGTGTTGCGATGCAATAACAAGGATTTGGCTTAGGTAGATATACACGTCTAACCCTGCTAGGTGTTATTATGTCTGGAATTGATCTGGTGTATAAAATTTAACTGTAAGTTGAATCAGGTGGGGTTAACAAAATAGAATTCATTTTAAAAAAAAAATGCACAGCGCCCTATATAGGGATAGTGGGCGCTGTTGGTGGGACCTACGGTGCCCTATATTAAGAAAAAAGGCGCCGTAGGTTAGACTTATGGCGCCCTCACCAAATAGGGCTCCCTAGTCCCTAACTTTCTACTCCCCTCACACTTACGTCCCCCCGAGAAAGGGCGTCTATTGGGTTAAAAATAGGGCGTAACAAGTAACTTTTGTAGTAGTGGCATCCTAGTTAAAAACTGAGTCGCAGTGGATGTTTCCACTAAATTTTGAGGGATTTATATGTTTAATTCCAGTAACACTAACTTTGTACAAAATAATGTTCCGTTTTTCTGACAATGTACATGAATTTTTTGAAAAAAATAGGATTTAACGAATTCTAAATAAAAACTGAGTCGCAATCGATGTTTCCATTCAATTCTAAGAGAGTTATATGTTTAATTCTAGTACACTAATCTTGTACAGAATAATGTTCCTCTTTTTGATGAAGTACTTGAATTTTGATAAAAACATGATTTAACGCATCCTAACTAAAAACTGAGTCGCAGTGGATGTTCCCATTCAATTCTAAGAGATTTATATGTTTAATTCTTGTGACAATCTTTTTCAAAATAATGTTCATCTTTTTTGACACAATAGTTGAATTTTGAAAAAAAATGATTTAACGAACCCTAATTTAAAACTGAGTTTCAGTGGATGTCTCTATTCAATTCTAAGAGAGTTACATATTTAATTCTAGTAACACTAATCTTGTTTAACATAATATTGCGCTTTTTGACAAAGTACTTGAATTTTGAAATAACCATGATTTAACGCATCTTAGTTAAAAACTGAGTTGCAGTCGATGTTACCATTCAATTCTATGAGAGTTAAATGTTTAGTTCCAGTAACACTATCTTTTTTAAATAATGTTCCACTTTTTTCAAATAATAGTTGAATTTTAAAAAAATGATTTAACGGATCATAATTTAAAACTGAATCTCAGTGGATGTTTCCATTCAATTCTAAGAGAGTTATATGTTTAATTCCAGTAACACAAATCTTGTACAAAATAATGTTTCCTCTCAATTCTATGAGAGTTCTATATTTAATTCCAGTAACACTAATCTTGTACAAAATAAGGTTCCATTTTTTGACAAAGAACTTGAATTTTTTTAAAAACAAAGGATTTAACGGATCCTAAATAAAAACTGAGCCGCAGTGGATGTTTCCATTTAATTCTAGGAGATTTATATGTTTAATTCGAGTAAAACTAATATTATTCAAAATAATGTTCCACTTTTTTCATAAAATAGTTGAATTTAAAAAAAATGATTTAATGAACCCTAATTTAAAACTGTCTTAGAGGATGTCTCTATTTAATTCTAAGAGAGTTATATGTTTAATTCCAGTAACACTAATCCTGTACAAAATAATGTTCCGCTTTTTTGACAAAGTACTTTAAATTTTTTAAAAGAACAGGATTTAACAACTCCTAAATAAAAACTTAGTCGCAATGGATGTTTCCAATCAATTTTAAGAAAGTTATATGTTTAATTCCAGTAACACTAATCTTTTTCTAAATAATGTTCCGCTTTTTGGAAAAAAAAGTTGAATTTTGATGAAAAAATGATTTAACGAAAGCTAATTTAATCCTGAGTCTCAGTGGATGTTTCCATTCAAATCTAAGAGAGTTATATGTTTAATTCCAGAAACGCTAATCTTTTCAAAATAATGTTCTGCTCTTTTCACAAAATAGTTGAATTTTCAAAAAAAAATGATTTAACGAATCCTAATTTAAAACTGAGTCTCAGTGGATGTTTCCATTCAATTCTAAGGGAGTTATATGTTTAATTCCAGTAACACTAATCTTGTACAAAATAATATTCCATTTTTTTTTGACAAAGTATTTGAATTTTTTTTGAAAAAAACAGGATTTAACGAAACCCTAATAAAAACTGAGACCCAATGGATGTTTCCATTCCATTCTAAGAGAGTTATATGTTTAATTCCAGTAACACTAATCTTTTTCAAAATAATGTTCAGCTTTTTGGACAAAATAGTTGAATTTTGAAAAAATGATTTAACCAATGCTAATTTAATACTGAGTCTCAATGGATGTTTCCGTTGAAATCTAAGAGAGTTATAAGTTTAATTCCAGTAACACTAATATTTTCAAAATAATGTTCCGCTTTTTTCACAAAATAGTTGAATTTTGATAAAAATGATTTAATGAACCCTATTTAAAACTGAGTCTCAGTGGATGTTTCCATTCAATTCTATGAGGGTTATATGTTTAATTCCAGTAACACTAATCTTGTACAAAATAATATTCCATTTTTTTGACAAAGTACTTGAATTTTTTTGAAAAAAAAAGGATTTAACGAATCCTAAATAAAAAATGAGTCGCAATGGATGTTTCCATTCAATTCTAAGAGAGCTATATGTTTAAGTCCAATAATACTAATTTTTTCAAAATAATGTTGCGCTTTTTGACAAAGTACTTGAATTTATAAAAAAAAACATGATTTAACGGATCCTAATTAAAATCTTAGTCGCAGTGGATGTTTCCATTAATTGTAAGAGAGTTATATGTTGAAATCCAGTAACACTAATCTTGTACAAAATAATGTTCTGTTTTTTGACCAAGAACTTGAATTTTTTGAAAAAAAAGGATTTAACGTATCCTAAACAAAAACTGAGTCGCAATAGATGTTTAAATTCAATTCTAAGATTGTTATATGTTTAATTCCAGTAACACTAATCTTGTTCAAAATAATGTTCCGCTTTTTGACAAAGTACTTGAATTTTGAAAAAAAATGATTTAACGAATCGTAATTAAAAACTTAGTCGCAATGGATGTTTACATTCAATTCTAAGAGAGTTATATGTTTAATTCTAGTAACACTAATCATTTTCAAAATAATGTTCTTCTTTTTGGACAAAATAGTTGAATTTTGAAAAAAAAATGAATTAACGAATGCTTATTTAATACTGAGTCTCAATGGATGTTTCCATTCAAATATAAGAGAGTTATATGTTTAATTCCAGTAACACTAATCTTTTCAAAATAATGTTCCGCTTTTTCACCAAATAGTTGAATTTTAAAAAAAAGATTTAACGAATCCTAATTTAAAATTGAGTCTCAGTGGATGTTTCCGTTCAATTCTAAGGGAGTTATATGTTTAATTCCAGTAACACTAATCTTGTACAAAATAATGTTCCGCTTTTTTGACAAAGTACTTGAAATTTTTTAAAAGAACAGGATTTAACGAATCCTAAATAAAAACTGAGTCGCAATGGATGTTTCCATTCAATTCTAAGAGAGTTATATGTTCAATTCCTGTAACACTAATCATTTTCAAAATAATGTTTCGCTTTTTGGACAAAATAGTTGAATTTTCAAAAAAAAATGATTTAACGAATGCTTATTTAATATTGAGTCTCAATGGATGTTTCCATTCAAATATAAGAGAGTTATATGTTTAATTCCAGTAACACTAATCTTTTCAAAATAATGTTCCGCTTTTTCACCAAATAGTTGAATTTTAAAAAAAAGATTTAACGAATCCTAATTTAAAACTGAGTCTCAGTGGATGTTTCCGTTCAATTCTAAGGGAGTTATATGTTTAATTCCAGTAACACTAATCTTCTACAAAATAATGTTCCGCTTTTTTTACAAAGTACATGAAATTTTTTAAAAGAACAGGATTTAACGAATCCTAAATAAAAACTGAGTCGCAATGGATGTTTCCATTCAATTCTAAGAGAGTTATATGTTTAATTCCAGTAACACTAATCATTTTCAAAATAATGTTTCGCTTTTTGGACAAAATAGTTGAATTTTCAAAAAAAAATGATTTAACGAATGCTTATTTAATACTGAGTCTCAGTGGATGTTTCCATTCAAATCTAAGAGAGTTATATGTTTAATTCCAGTAACACTAATCTTTTCAAAATAATGTTTCGCTTTTTTCCCAAAATAGTTGAATTTTAAAAAAATGATTTAACTAATCCTAATTTACAACTGAGTCTCAGTGGATGTTTCCATTCAATTCTAAAGGAGTTAAATGTTTAATTCTAGTAACACTAATCGTGTACAAAATATTGTTCCGCTTTTTGGACAAAGTAATTGAATTTTTTTTAAAAAAAAGGATTTAATGCATCCTAAATAAAAACTGAGCCGCAATGGATGTTTCCATTCAATTCTATGAGAGTTATATATTTAATTCCAGTAACACTAATCTTGTACAAAATAAGGTTCCATTTTTTTGACAATGAACTTGAATTTTTTGAAAAACAAAGGATTTAACGAATCCTAAATAAAAACTGAACCGCAGTGGATGTTTCCATTTAATCCTAGGAGATTTATATGTTTAATTCTAGTAATACTAATATTTTTCAAAAGAATGTTCTGCTTTTTTCACAAAATAGTTGAATTTAAAAAAACTGATTTAACGAATCCTAATTAAAAACTGTGTCTTAGAGGATGTCTCTATTTAATTCTAAGAGATTTATATGTCTAATTCCAGTAACACTAATCCTGTACAAAATAATGTTCCTTTTTTTTTTAAAGTACTTGATTTTTTTGAAAAAAACAAGATTTAACGAATCCTAAATAAAAACCGAGTCGCAATGGATGTTTCCATTCAATTCTATGAGAGTTATATGTTTAATTCCAGTAACACTAATCTTTTTCAAAATAATGTTCCGCTTTTTGGACAAAATAGTTGAATTTTAAAAAAATCATTTAACGAATGCTAATTCAAAACTTAGCCGCAATGGATGTTTCCATTTAATTCTAAGAGAGTTATATGTTTAATTCCAGTAATACTAATCTTTCTGAAAATAATGTTCCGCTTTTTGACAAAGTACTTGAATTTTGAAAAAAAACATGATTTAACGAATCCTAATTAAAAACTTAGTCGCAATGGATGTTTCCATTCAATTTTAAGAACATTATATGTTAATTCCACTAACACTAGTCTTTCACAAAATAATGTTCCTTTTTTGAAAAAGAACTTAAATTTTTTGTAAAACAAAGGATTTAACGAATCCTAAATAAAAACTGAGCCGCAGTGGATGTTTCAATTCAATTTTAAGAGATTTATATGTTTAATTCCAGTAACGCTAATATTTTTCAAAATAATGTTCCGCTTTTTTCACAAAATAGTAGAATTTTGAAAAAAAATGATTTAACGAAACCTAATTTAAAACTGAGTCTCAGTGGATGTCTCTATTCAATTCTAAGGGAGTTATATGTTTAATTTCAGTAACACTAATCCTGTACAAAATAATGTTCCGTTCTTTTGACAAAGTACTTGAATTTTTCTGAAAAAAAGGATTTAACGAATCATAAATGAAAACTAAGTCGCAATGGATGTTTCCATTCAATTCTAAGAGAGTTATATGCTTGATTCCAGTAACACTAATCTTTTTCAAAATAATGTTCTGCTTTTTGGACAAAATAGTTGAATTTTGAAAAGGAATGATTTAATGAATGCTAATTTAATACTGAGCCTCAGTGGATGTTTCCATTCAAATACAAGAGAGTTATATGTTTAATTCGAGTAACACTAATCTTTTCAAAATAATGTTCCGCTTTTTCACCAAATAGTTGAATTTTAAAAAAAAAGATTTAACGAATCCTAATTTAAAACTGAGTCTCAGTGGATGTTTCCATTCAATTCTAAGGGAGTTATATGTTTAATTCCAGTAACACTAATCTTGTACAAAATAATGTACCGCTTTTTTGACAAAGTACTTGAAATTTTTTAAAAGAATAGGATTTAATGAATTTCAAATAAAAACTGAGTCGCAATGGATGTTTCGATTCAATTCCAAGAGAGTTATATGTTTAATTCCAGTAACACTAATCATTTTCAAAATAATGTTCCGCTTTTTGGACAAAATAGTTGACTTTTAAAAAAAATGATTTAACGAATGCTTATTTAATACTGAGTCTCAGTGGATGTTTCCATTCAAATCTAAGAGAGTTATATGTTCAATTCCAGTAACACTAATCTTTTCAAAATAATGTTTCGCTTTTTTCCCAAAATAGTTGAATTTTGAAAAAAATGATTTAACAAATCCTAATTTAAAACTGAATCTCAGTGGATGTTTCCATTCAATTCTAAGGGAGTTAAATGTTTAATTCCAGTAACACTAATCTTGTACAAAATAATGTTCCATTTTTTGGACAAAGTACTTGAATTTTTTTTTAAAAAATAATTTAACGAATCCTAAATAAAAACTGAGTCGCAATGGATGTTTCCATTCAATTCTATGACAGTTATATATTTAATTCAAGTAACACTAATCTGGTATAAAATAAGGTTCCGTTTCTTTGACAAAGAACTTGAATTTTTTGAAAAACAAAGGATTTAACGAATCCTAAATAAAAATTGAGCCGCAGTGGATGTTTCCATTCAATTGAAAGAGATTTATATGTTTAATTCTTGTAACACTAATATTTTTTAAAATAATGTTCCGCTTTTTTCACAAAATAGTTGACTTTAAAAAAATGATTTAACGAACCCTAATTTAAAACTATGTCTCAGAGGATGCCTCTATTTAATTCTAAGAGGGTTATATGTTTAATTCCAATAACACTATTCCTATACAAAATAATGTTTCGTTCTTTTTGCAAAGTACTTGGATTTTTTTAAAAAAAACAGGATTTAATGAATCCTAAATAAAAACTGAGTCGCAATGGATGTTTCCTTTCAATTCTAAGAGAATTATATGTTTGATTCCAGTAACAGTAATCTTTTTCAAAATAATGTTCCGCTTTTTGGATAAAATAGTTGAATTTTGAAAAAAAATGATGTAACGAATGCTAATTTAAAACTTAGCCGCAATGGACATTTCCATTCAATTCTAAGATATTTATATGTTTAATTGTAGTAACACTAATCTTGTTGAAAATAGTGTTCCGCTTTTTGACAAAGTACTTGAATTTAAAAAAAAAACATGATTTAACGAATCTTAATAAAAACTGAGCCGCAGTGGATATTTCCATTCAATTCAAAGAGATTTATATGTTTAATTCTAGTAACACTAATATTTTTCAAAATAATGTCCCGCTTTTTGCACAAAATAGTTGAATATGAAAAAAATAATTTAACGAATCCTAAATAAAAAAATGAGTTGCAATGGATGTTTACATTCAATTCTATTAGAGTTATATGCTTGATTCCAGTAACACTAATCTTTTTCAAAATAATGTTCCGCTTTTTGGACAAAATAGTTGAATTTTGAAAAGGAATGATTTAATGAATGCTAATTTAATACTAAGTCTCAATGGATGTTTCCATTCAAATATAAGAGAGTTATATGTTTAATTCGAGTAACACTAATCTTTTCAAAATAATGTTCCGCTTTTTCACCAAATAGTTGAATTTTTTTAAAAAAAAAGATTTAACGAATCCTAATTTAAAACTGAGTCTCAGTGGATGTTTCCATTCAATTTTAAGGGAGTTATATGGTTAATTCCAGTAACACTAATCTTATACAAAATAATGTTCCGCTTTTTTGACAAAGTACTTGAAATTTTTTAAAAGAACAGGATTTAACGAATCCTAAATAAAAACTGAGTCGCAATGAATGTTTCCATTCAATTCTAAGAGAGTTATATGTTTAATTCCAGTAACACTAATCTTTTTCTAAATAATGTTCCGCTTTTTGGACAAAATAGTTGAATTTTGAAAAAAAATGATTTAACAAATGCTTATTTAATACTGAGTCTCAGTGGATGTTTCCATTCAAATCTGAGAGAGTTATATGTTTAATTCCAGTAACACTAATCTTTTCAAAATAATGTTTCTCTTTTTTCCCAAAATAGTTGAATTTTGAAAAAATGATTTAACAAATCCTAATTTAAAACTGAGTCTCAGTGGATGTTTCCATTCAATTCTAAGGGAGTTAAATGTTTAATTCTAGTAACACTAATCTTGTACAAAATAATGTTCCGCTTTTTGGACAAAATAGTTGAATTTTGAAAAAAAATGGTTTAACAAATGCTTATTTAATACTGAGTCTCAGTGGATGTTTCCATTCAAATCTAAGAGAGTTATATGTTTAATTCCAGTAAAACTAATCTTCTCAAAATAATGTTTCTCTTTTTTCCCAAAATAGTTGAATTTTGAAAAAAATGATTTAACAAATCCTAATTTAAAACTGAGTCTCAGTGGATGTTTCCATTCAATTCTAAGGGAGTTAAATGTTTAATTCTAGTAACACTAATCTTGTACAAAATAATGTTCCGCTTTTTGGACAAAATAGTTGAATTTTGAAAAAAAATGGTTTAACCAATGCTTATTTAATACTGAGTCTCAGTGGATGTTTCCATTCAAATCTAAGAGAGTTATATGTTTAATTCCAGTAACACTAATCTTTTCAAAATAATGTTTCGCTTTTTTCCCAAAATAGTTGAATTTTGAAAAAAAATGATTTAACAAATCCTAATTTAAAACTGAGTCTCAGTGGATATTTCCATTCAATTCTAAGGGAGTTAAATGTTTAATTCGAGTAACACTAATCTTGTACAAAATAATGTTCCGGTTTTTGGACAAAGTACTTGAATTTTTTTTTTAAAAAGGTTTTAACGAATCCTAAATAAAGACTGAGTCGCAATGGATGTTTCCATTCAATTCTATAAGAGTTATATATTTAATTTCAATAACACTAATCTTGTACAAAATAAGGTTTCGTTTTTTGACAAAGAACATGAATTTTTTGAAAAACAAAGGATTTAACAAATCCTAAATAAAAATTGAGCCGCAGTGGATGTTTCCATTCAATTCAAAGAGATTTATATGTTTAATTCTTGTAACACTAATATTTTTCAAAATAATGTTCCGCTTTTTTCACAAAATAGTTGAATTTAAAAAAATGATTTAACGAACCCTAATTTAAAACTGTGTCTCAGATGATGCCTCTATTTAATTCTAAGATGTTTATATGTTCTCAGAGGATGCCTCTATTTAATTCTAAGAGGGTTATATGTTTAATTCCAATAACACTATTCCTATACAAAATAATGTTTCGTTTTTTGGGCAAAGTACTTGAATTTTTTGAAAAAAAACAGGATTTAATGAATCCTAAATAAAAACTGAGTCGCAATGGATATTTCCTTTCAATTCTAAGAGAATTATATGTTTGATTCCAGTAACACTAATCTTTTTCAAAATAATGTTTCGCTTTTTGGACAAAATAGTTGAATTTTGAAAAAAAATGATGTAACGAATGCTAATTTAAAACTTAGCTGCAATGGATGTTTCCATTCAATTCCAAGAGATTTATATGTTTAATTGCAGTAACACTAATCTTGTTGAAAATAGTGTTCCGCATTTATATGTTTAATTGCAGTAACACTAATCTTGTTGAAAATAGTGTTCCGCTTTTTGACAAAGTACTTGAATTTAAAAAAAACATGATTTAATGAATCCTAATTAAAAACTTAGTCGCAGTGGATGTTTCCATTCAATTCAAAGAGAGTTATATGTTTAATTCCAGTAACACTAATCCTGTACAAAATAATGTTCCTTTTTTTGACAAAGAACTTGAATTTTTTTGAAAAACAAAGGATTTAACAAATCCTAAATAAAAAATGAGCTGTAGTAGATGTTTCCATTCAATTCAAAGAGATTTATATTTTTAATTCCAGTAACACTAATATTTTTCAAAATATTGTTCCACTTTTTGCACAAAATAGTTGAATTTTGAAAAAAATGATTTAACGAACCCTAATTTAAAAGTGAGTCTCAGTGGATGTCTCTATTCAATTTTAAGAGAGTTAAATGTTTAATTCCAGTAACACTAATCCTGTACAAAATAATGTTCCGTTTTTTTGACAAAGTACTTGATTTTTTTGAAAAAAAAGGATTTAACGAATCCTAAATAAAAAAAATGAGTTGCAATGGATGTTTCCATTCAATTCTATGAGAGTTATATGTTTAATTCCAGTAACACTAATCTTTTTCAAAATAATGTTCCGCTTTTTGGACAAAATAGTTGAATTTTAAAAAAATAATTTAACGAATGCTAATTCAAAACTTAGTCGGAATGGATGTTTCCATTCAATTCTAAGAGAGTTATATGTTTAATTCCAGTAACACTAATCTTGTTCAAAATAATGTTCCGCTTGTTGACAAAGTACTTGAATTTTGAAAAAACATGATTTAATGAATCGTAATTAAAAACTTAGTCACAGTGGATGTTTCCATTAAATTTTAAGAGCGTTATATATTTAACGAATTTCGAGTCTAGTTTCATACAAAATTGGTTTCACATCAATTGGACTTGTATTTTGGGAGATATGGTCAAAATATCAAACATATATCGAGCTGACAGAAAACAGAGCCAATACTCGAGTGTTACATTCCAATACTCGAGTATCGACTTCCAAAAGGCCAACACTCAAGTTTTGTGACCCCAATACTCGAGTGTTGACTCCCAGAAGGCTAATACTTGAGTGTTGTCACCCCAAATACTCAAGTGTTGACCCCCAGAAGGCTAATACTCGAGTTTTGTCACCCCAATACTCGAGTGTTGACCCCCAGAAGGCTAATACTCGAGTTTTGTGACCCAATACTCAAATGTTGACTCCAAAATTCAATATTTCAAGTGTATACTCGAGTTTTACTTCAAGTAATGCCATAGGAAACCCCAAAAACTCATCATACTCGAGTATTAACTTCCAAAATCAGATTTGAACATCCAAATGAATCTTAGATGAATGTTAAATCAATGTATGATTTTTGAAAAATTTTAACATCAAAATATATTCAAAACCACATCATCCTCCAATTAAAATAATGCACAAATATCGTAGTAAATCAATATGCATTGTAAAATCATTATGCATGGTAAATATGTATTGTAAAAACTTTTTGCATTGTGAAAAACATTTTGCTCTTTTATATTTGATATCATCAAAGCTAATCATATCTAACATTCTCCCCCTTTTTGATGATGACAAATCCTTCATGAAAATATGTATGAATA
>JANTPZ010147792.1:0-14474 GCA_025593235.1 Vachellia pachyceras | reverse complement strand
TATGTAATCCTCAATAAAAACTGAGTCACAGTGGATGTATCCATTCAATTCTAAGATAGTTAAATTTTTAATTCTTTTAACCCTAATCTTGTTCCAAAGAAAGATTTGGCATTTTTTTTGTACAAATAGATGACTACATTTTTAAAAAATCTCGATTTATGCAATCCTTAATAAAAACTGAGTCACAGTGGATGTATCCATTCAACTCTAACATAATTAAATGTTTAATTCCTGTAACCCTAATCTAGTACCAAAAAAAGCTTTGGCAATGTTATGTCCAAATAGATGATACTTTTTTAACAAAATCTCGATTTATGTAATCCTCAATAAAGACTGAGTCAAGGTGGATGTATCCATTGAATTCGAAGAGACTTAAATGCTTAATTCCTGTAACCCTAATCTAGTTGTAAAATAAGATTTGGCATTTCTATGTCCAAATAGATGAATACGTTTTTAAAAAAAATCTCGATTTATGTAATCCTCAATAAAATCTGAGTGACGATGGATGTATCCATTTAATTCTATGATAGTCAAATGATTGATTCCTATAATCCAAATCTAGTTCTAAGAAAAGATTTGGCATTTTTATATCCAAATATATGAATGCGTTTTTACAAAATCTCGATTTATATAATCCTCAATAAAAACTTCGTCACATTGGACTTTTCCATTCAATTATAAGAGAGTTAAATTTTTAATTCCAGTAACCCTAATCTGGTTCCAAAAAAAATGTGGTATTTTTATGTCCAAAAAGATGAATCCGTTTTTTAAAAATCTCGATTTATGTAATCCTCAATAAAAAATGAGTCACGGTGGATGTATCCATTCAATTCTAAGAGACTTAAATGTTTAATCCTGTAACCCTAATCTAGTTCGAAAAGAAGATTTGGCTTTTTTATGTCCAAATAGATGAATACGTTATTAAAAAAAATTTTGATTTTTGTAATCCTCAATAAAAACTGAGTCACAGTGGATGTATCTATTGAATTCGAAGAGACTTAAATGCTTAATTCCTGTAACCCTAATCTAGTTCTAAAATAACATTTGGCATTTTTATGTCCAAATAGAAGAATACGATTTTAAAAAAATCTCGATTTATGTAATCGTCAATAAAACCTGAGTCACGGTGGATGTATCCCTTTAATTCTATGATAGTTAAATGATTGATTCCTATAACCCTAATCTAGTTCTAAGTAATGATTTGGCATTTTAATATCCAAATGTATGAATGCGTTTTTAAAAAATCTCGATTTATGTAATCCCTAATAAAAACTGGGTCGCAGTGGACTTTTCCATTCAATTATAAGAGAGTTAAATTTTAAATTCCAGTAACCCTGATGTAATTCCAAAAAAAGATTTGGCATTTTTATGTCCAAAAAGATGAATACGTTTTTTAAAAATCTCGATTTATGTAATCCTCAATAAAAAATAAGTCACGGTGGATGTATCCATTCAATTCTAAGAGACTTAAATGTTTAATTCCTGTAACCCTAATCTAGTTCGAAAAGAAGATTTGGCTTTTTTATGTTCAAATAGATGAATAGGTTTTTAAAAAAATCTCGATTTTTGTAATCCTCAATAAAAACTGAGTCACAGTGGATGTATCCATTGAATTCGAAAAGACTTAAATGCTTAATTCCTGTAACCCTAATCTAGTTCTAAAATAACATTTGGCATTTTTATGTCGAAATAGATGAATACGATTTTAAAAAAATCTCGATTTATGTAATCCTCAATAAAACCTGAGTCACGGTGGATGTATCCATTTAATTCTATGATAGTGAAATGATTGATTCCTATAACCCTAATCTAGTTCTAAGTAATGATTTGGCATTTTTATATCCAAATATATGAATGCGTTTTTAAAAAATCTCGATTTATGTAATCCTCAATAAAAACTGGGTCGTAGTGGATTTTCCATTCAATTATAAGAGAGTTAAATTTTAAATTCCAGTAACCCTGATGTAGTTCCAAAAAAAGATTTGGCATTCTTATGTCCAAATAGATAAATACATTTTTAAAAATCTCGATTTCTGTAATCCTCAATAAAAACTGAGTCAAGGTGGATGTCTCCATTGAATTCGAAGAGACTTAAATGCTTAATTCCTGTAATCCTCATCTAGTTGTAAAATAAGATTTGGCATTTTTATGTCCAAATAGATGAATACGTTTTTAAAAAAATCTCGATTTATGTAATCCTCAATAAAACCTGAGTCACGGTGGATGTATCCATTTAATTCTATGATAGTCAAATGATTGATTCGTATAATCCAAATCTAGTTGCAAGAAAAGATTTGGCATTTTTATGTCCTAATAGATGAATACAGTTTTAAAAAAATCTCGATTTATGTAATCCTCAATAAAAACATAGTCACATTGGACTTTTCCATTCAATTATAAGAGAGTTAAATTTTTAATTCCAGTAACCCTAATCTGGTTCGAAAAAAAGATGTGGTATTTTTATGTCCAAATAGATGAATACATTTTTTAAAAATCTCAATTTATGTAATCCTCAATAAAAACTGAGTCACGGTGGACGTATCCATTCAATTCTAAGAGACTTAAATGTTTAATTCCTGTAACCCTAATCTAGTTCTAAAAGGAGATTTGGCCTTTTTATGTCCAAATAGATGAATGCGTTTTTAAAAAAATATCTCGATCTATGCAATCCTCAATAAAAACTAAGTCACAGTAGATGTATCCATTGAATTCTAAGATAGTTAAATATTTAATTCCTGTAACCCAAATCTAGTTCCAAGATAAGATTTGGCATTTTTTATGTCCAAATATATGAGTACGTTTTGAAAAAAAATCTCGATTTATGTAATCCTCAACAAAAACTGAGTCACAGTGAACTTTTCAATTCAATTTTAAGAGAGTTAAATTTTTAATTCCATTAACCCTAATCTAATTCTACAAAAAGATGTGGCATTTTATGTCCAAATAGATGAATTCATTTTTAAAAAATCTCAATTTATGTAATCCTCAATAAAAACTGAGTCACCGTGGATGTATCCATTCAATTCTAAGATAGTTAAATTTTTAATTCCTGTAACCCTAATCTATTTCTAAAACAAGATTTGGCATTTTAATGTATAAATAGATGAATACGTTTTTAAAAAAATCTCAATTTATGTAATCCTCAATAAAAACTGAGTCACAGTGCATGTATCCATTCAATTCTAAGAGAATTAAATGTTTAATTCCTGTGACCCTAATCTAGTTCCAAGAAAAGATTTGGCATTTTTATTTCCAAATACATGAATACGTTTTTAAAACAATCTCGGTTTATGTAATCCTAAAAAAAATTGAGTCACAGTGGATATATCCATTTATTTCTAAGATAGTTAACTGTTTAATTCCTACACTCAAATCTAATTCCAAAAAAAGATTTGGCATTTTTATGTCCAAATATATGAATAATTTTTGAAAAAAATCTCGATTTATGTAATCCTCAATAAAAACTGAGTCACAGTGGATGTATCCATTCAATTCTAAGATAGTTAAATTTTTAATTCTTTTAACCCTAATCTTGTTCCAAAAAAAGATTTGGCATTTTTTTGTACAAATAGATGACTACGTTTTTAAAAAATCTCGATTTATGCAATCCTTAATAAAAACTGAGTCACAGTGGATGTATCCATTCAACTCTAACATAATTAAATGTTTAATTCCTGTAACCCTAATCTAGTACCAAAAAAAGATTTGGCAATGTTATGTCCAAATAGATGATACTTTTTTAACAAAATCTCGATTTATGTAATCCTCAATAAAGACTGAGTCAAGGTGGATGTATCCATTGAATTCAAAGAGACTTAAATGCTTAATTCCTATAACCCTAATCTAGTTGTAAAATAAGATTTGGCATTTTTATGTCCAAATAGATGAATACGTTTTTAAAAAAAATCTCAATTTATGTAATCCTCAATAAAATCTGAGTTACGATGGATGTGTTAGTGCAGGAAAAGACCATAAGGGGGGTGAATTGGTCTAATTTAAAAAACTAGATTTAAATTAAAAACAAGTTTAAAACAATGAGGCAGAGAGATGAAGGAGAAGATGAACAAACAGATTTATCCTGGTTCGGTCCTTCTGACCTACGTCCAGTCCTCAGATCACCTCTGAGCTTTTGTAATCCACTAAATCAAACCAATTAGGCTCAGCAGCCTTTTACAATGGAGAATCACGCTCCCCCTTTCTATATGTAATTCTCACTCTCTCTGTTTTTCTCTTTTCTTTCAGACCAAATCTCAACCCAATATATTCAAGGTCCCAACCTTGAATTAACTCTCGAATGTACAAAGGATTTTGCTCTAAGAATCTCTCTTTAAGAGTTGATAGCAATAAATGAAGTTCGGAAAGAGAATTGAATGATATTACAGAGGAACAGACTGAATGCTTTAAAGTTTGTGAAAGAATTTCTTGTCTCTGTAATGAATGCTTGGTGCCTTTTATAGATGAGAGAAATAATGTTGCCGTTAGATAGAATTCATTGTCCGTTACTCTCATTCACCAACTCTTCGTTTTCGCCATTAATGTTGCAATTAATGCTTTCTGAGAGGCATGGGCGACGAAGTCTTGATTTATGCTTTCTGTCAACAGGTACAGAGTTTTTCTCTTCCTTTCATCCTGCATTTCAGCATTTATGAGGGTAGGTTAAGTTCAAACATTGTTATACACGAATAAGGAAAGATATGGAGCAGGTGAAAAGCTGTCAGAAAGAGAAAATAGCCGTTGAGAAAATATACTCGAGTGATTGATCTTAATACTCGAGTGTTATCCAAGCATTTTGAATTTTATGGAGTAATACTCGAGTGTTCTGAGTCAATGCTCGAGTTTTGTAAACACTTTAAAATTACTCGAGTGTTGACTGAGAGTATTGAAAATGTTTTGAAAGTTTGATGTGAACACTCGAGTGTTAGAAAAATTGTACTCGAGTGTTGAGAATACTTTCAGTGTTTCAGAAGAAAACTTGAAGTGAAATCATTTGAAATCTTACAATACTCGAGTGTTGAAAACATAATACTCGAGTGTTGTCCATTACTCGAGTGTTTAGATGGAAGTGTTGAGTTTTTTGTGAAGAAGAGGTTCGATACTCGAGTGTTCAGAAATTAGCACTCGAGTGTTGTCAACACTTTCACCTAATACTCGAGTGTTGTGCTTGAAGTGTTGTCTCTTAATTGAAAACTTTTGCTCAATACTCGAGTGTTGAAAAACAAACACTCGAGTGTTGTCAACACTTCTTCCACAACACGAGTGTTTCACTTCAAGTTCAAGTATTTAGGCTCAATACTCGAGTATTCAACCTTAATACTCGAGTGTTGTCAATACTTCCATTTGTAACTCGAGTGTTCTGCTTCAAGTGTTGGATATTGGTTTGAAGAACAAGCCCGATACTCGAGTATTGCAACACAATACTCGAGTGTTGCCAATACTTCAACATCATCACTCGAGTTTCATATGGGAGTATTCTTTCAAAGCACATTTTAACACCAATACTCGAGTATTCAAAATAATTACTCGAGTGTTTGCAACACTTTATCATAGTACTCGAGTTTTCACTTAAAGTGTTGGATTTCAGAAACAATTTTAGCCTTCAATACTCGAGTGTTGAAATCAAGAACTCGAGTATTGTTAACACTTTCAATAAAAACTCAAGTGTTGTTTGAAAATATTGATTTTAAACTTATGAGAAACATTGATACTCGAGTGTTCAAACACACAACTCGAGTATTCCTCAGTACTTTCACACAAACTTGATAGAACTCGAGTATTACAGTAAAATCACATAATCATCAACAATTTAAGCTTTATAACTCTTGAAATCATTTTGTTATCATCAAAATAAGGTATCAACAAATTACCGATAGATTTAAAATTCACACATAAATTACCTATGGATATCAAATCCATAGGAAAATTACATGCAGATTCAAAATGCCCAGGTAAATTACCTGTGGCTTTAGAATCCGCATGCAATATTTTTTATGGATTTTTAAACTTTTAGAAAAGTTTTTTGGCAATAAAAAACTGACGAAATAATTTTTATGGATTTAAAAGCCGTAGATAAATTACCTATGGAAAATAATTCGTAGGAAAATTTTGTTGCGGATTTAAAATCCTAAAAAAATTTATTTGGGAATTATTTTTGCAGCTATTTTATTTACGGATTTGAAATCCATAGGTATATATGCGTGCGGATTGAAAAGCCGCAAGTAAACATTTAAGAAATTGCTGCGAAAAATCCGCCAGTGTTTCAGAAGTTTTTACTAATAAGGAAATGAAAATGAAAGAAAGAATTTGTTATTCTCCTTCTCCACCGATTGTAGGGCCAAGATAGAGCCTACAATCCCTGAGAACTACCTTGTTATTGTATAGTGTCTCATGTAATAGAAACACAGCGAGAGGACTTCACATCTAGGTTTTCTTTGCATTTTACATCAGCAGGAATTGAAGTTCAATATATAGGAGTTTCTGGGTTGACCCGGCTTGGGGTTTATGTGACTGAATCTGTGTGGGGAAGGCCTAAGAAGGTAGAGATAACTTTAGTGGACAGAAATGTAACAATGGCGATGGCAGAGGGTAAAGATGGTGATGGTGGCGTTGAAGTGATCCTCGTACTCAAGACGCATGCGATGGATCAATTTGCTTCCCTGTTTCGAACAGAGATGGAGTCTATTTGATCTGTAGAATGAATGTGATTTTCAAAACGGATCAAGGAAGTAGATTATAAAAGCACGTATTGTTTAAAAACGGCAGTAAAAATGACAACAACGTAAAATATAATCCAACAAAGTTATTTTTTTTTTAAGTTGGATCGTTCTATTTTGCATTATGCATATGTAATATGTAACAAGGTTATGTTATATGTATTAGTTTGAACATTTTTTTTTGACATATTAAATATTCATGAGTATTTTTGTACCTAAAAAAAACATATGTGGTGTACACATTTTTATAGAAGCTTATAGATAATTTTGACCCCTTAACTCTAGATATTTAAATGTTAAATAATAAAATACTTAATTATTTCTTTACCACTTGTATTTTAATATTTTGATATATACTTTTAAAAATGTGTCAATTTATTTAATTGATGATTCTCTCACATCCAATTAAAGACTAATGTAATTATGATAACAAAGTGTCATTGTTTCATTACGACGTTCATCAAAATGATAAGCTCTCTCAATTTATTAAATTTAAACTATCCAAATTTAATTTTGAATAATCCAAATCTAATTATTTTTAAATTAAATTTTTTTTATAAAAATATTATTTGAAAATATGATAGTTTTATTTTAAATGTTATACATATTAAAATATTTTTTATAAAAATAAAAAATCAAATCAAATTTGAACTCTCTAGCTGGCATGCATTCAAATAACAAGGTGCGACCGTGCGAGGCAAAAGGGTCGTTCAAGAATCTACATAAGGCGGTTTCCTAGCCTCCCCTGCGACTGCGAAATAACGAAAGTGTGTACAGATAACGCTCTTCGTGCCTCATTTTCGTCCATGGCGGCTCACAATAATCCCCATAGCTCTCTTAAACTACACGAACTCTGTAGAATAGCCCCTCCTGCATCTTCACCCAGTTCCTCTTTCTGTCTCACTTTCTTCGACTTGCTATGGCTCAGATTTCATCCCGTTGAGCGTCTCTTCTTCTTCTCTGTTCCTCAATTACAACCTTCTTCCTTCTTCGGTTCCATCGTCCCAAAGCTCAAAAGCTCTCTCTCTCTAACTCTCCATCACTTCCTTCCTCTCGCCGGCAACATCGTTTGGCCCTCCGAAGATTCGCTCAGACCCATCATCCAATACACTCCCGGAGATGCAGTCTCTCTCGCCATAGCCATTTCTGATTCTGATTTCAGCCATGTCTTGGACTACTCGCCTCGTGACGCCTCAGTCTCGTGCTTTTGTGCCCAGCTTGGATTCGTCTGATTCATCTGCTTCGGCTCTTTCTCTGCAAATCACTTTGTTTCCCAACAGTGGATTTTGCATAGGCATGAGCTCTCATCATGCCTGTTCAGATGGGAAATCATCAACTATGTTCATCAAAGCCTGGGCTCATCTATGTCGAACACAAGCAGCAGATAAGGAATCTTCTGGTTCGCTTCCTCAAGAACTAGAACCATTGTTAGACAGGGAAGTTATCCCCGACCCGCATGGGATTGCAGTTGCGTACATTAATGGGTGGTCAGGTATGGATCCGAGCCAAAAGAAGCCAAGTTTGAAGATTTTATCCGACATTTTCTCGCTGAAAGTGGAAGGCTCGGCTCGAGCCACGTTCGAGCTCAAGCGTGGAGATTTAGACAAGATAAATAAAACGGTGCTGCAGAAATGGGAGAAGAATCATCGGACCAAAGAAGAAGAAGAAGAAGAAAGAGAAGACTTATCGTCAACACTTTCGAAGCCTCCAACTTTATCAACCTTTGTGCTTACATCTGCTTATGTTCTGGTCTGCATCGCAAAAGCCATAGAAAAGGCTGAACAAGAGAAAAGTAAAATGTTATTTGGCTTCCAAGTTGATTGCAGGAACAGGCTAGAGAAACCAATCTCTGAAAACTACTTTGGTAATTGTGTGATTAGTCATATGGTAGATGCTATACAACCGGAGGAACTAACAGGTGATGATGGTGTAGCCATCGTTGCTAAGAAAATACACAGAAAGATAAGCGAAATACAGAAAGAGAATAGTGCGCTTGATGGAGCCGAGACGTTTTTTTCTAAGTATGCTTCTCTGATAGGTGGAGAGAACCGACCTGCGTGTGCGTGCATAGGAGTAGCCGGGTCGACCCGGTTCGGGGTTTATCGGACGGACTTCGGGTGGGGAAGGCCGGAGAAGGTGGAGATAACTTCAGTGGACAGAAATGTAACAATGGCGATGGCAGAGAGTAAAGACAGTGGTGGTGGGGTTGAAGTGGGGCTCGTACTCAACAATCAATTGATGGATCAATTTGCTTCACTATTTCGAAGAGAGATAGAGTGTTTTTGATTCAACTGTGGAAGAAGCAAGTCAAATTAAACTATCTTATGAATAAAATGGAGAGCTTGAGGTAGTGATGAATAAATCTTAAACTTTGGCTTCCATATATTTCTCCCATTAAGATGTTACCAAAGGTGATTTAATAATATTCCCATTTTGAACACGCTCCCTGCAAGTCCTAATAATACTCGCTCTCTCTATATAGAGTCTTAATTAAAATGATTTACTAATTAATGGGGATCTTAGCTAAGACAAAATGAGTGGCTGTTGTTGTAAGGGATTCGCAAAATGAATGGTTTTTTTTTTAAACTACCATGAGAACTAAATAAAGGATTTAATTATCCAAAAATTTAATAACAATATAAGTATACAATAATAAGTTACAATACATAAAATGATAATAAACTTATTTTGTATCTTGCAATAATAAGTTACAATACATAAAATTAGAATAAACTTATTTTATTTACTTGTCAATGTTAATTAAATCATCGAGATTTCACAGTGATTTCCCTTTCAATTTCAATTTGTTCACCCCTCATTGCAGCACTCATCTTCGACAGCCAAGGTGATTGGAACACTTCATAAACTATTCCCATTCTTGAACACCCTCCTATGATTTCTTCTCCATTGTTCACCCGACATTGCAGCTCCTATGATTTCCCCCACAAAGCTCATACTGCTGCAGAACTCGTGAAATTAGTGGACGACTGGTCAAATCGTGGATATATGGCACGGCTTCAATTGATGACCCCTGGCCTCTTCTTGTCCTTGTTGCTTTTACGAGGGTCCACCAAGCCAATTAAGGGCTTGTTTCACCATTTGATTTCAAAATCTAATTTTTAGTATAAAATATAGTTTTTGTCTAAATACTCATATTCTTAAAAAAGTTATTTTGGATACAAAACCTTGATTTGAAATTTAGGTTTTGAAAAAGTTATTTCTTGTTAAATCACACACTCTTTCCTAATAAATCTTCTTTTTCATATTTTTTTCTTTCTTTCTCTTTCATCTTCCTTACATACTTTTTGCTTCAAAATCCATAAAAGCCAAAACTTTTCCAACACAATTACATTTTCAAAACCTAAATTTTACCTCGAAATTCATAAAAGCTATTCTCCAAAATATAAGTTTTACCTCGGAATCTATAAAAGCTATTCTTAAAATGATTTTGAAACTAGCCCAAAGAGAACTTGAATTGATTGATTTGGATAGACGACGTCCTTCTTTGTATTGTCCCTCTGATATGGGACCTATTTGGGAACGCGGTAAAGAAGTATTTTTATGCAAGCCGAGGTAAATATGTGGAGGAGATTATTTCATTTTGTGAAAAATACTATTAAACGTGCGTTTGACTTTTGGAAACTTTATTCCAAACAAGCCCGTGATATCATATGGTCATTAATGATTGTCAGAATGTCCTTGCAAAACTTCAATAGTTGCCTCCTAACGTTTTTGTTTCTGGCGACAACTCTTTTTCAGTTAACTCTTTTTTTTCGATAAGTGAAAGAAACAAAAACTACATAGCTACATCAGCTGCAAGAGCATCAGATATACTCGATGATACTGATGTAAAAAACTGGAAACCCACAGCATCGTGAAAAGCTTCCTTTGCTACCAAATCAGCAACAATATTAACCTCACGCTTACACCAGGTTAATCTAACTTCCCACTCTTTTCCCATCCATGCACGAATTTCCGTCAGCAAATTCCACTCTGGATGTTCATCCTCCCGTCCATTTGCAATCAAAGAAACAGCCTCCAAATAATTTGTTTCAACAATAATTGTCCTCCCGACACCATTCCATGCATGCTTTATAGCCCACAGTATACCCCACAACTCAGCATTAAGACTATTAGATATACCTAAATTACACCTGAACCCCTATAACATATCACCATTTTGATCTCGAGCTACCCCTGCACATACACCTATCTTATTGAATCGATTAGATGCACCATCAACATTAATCTTCAACCATCCCACAAACGGAGGATTCCATTTAAGCTTCTCTTGTGAATCACCATTATTTCCACTTAGACGCATAAAACACCACTTAGCAATAGCGCTTGCCTGAGCTAAAACCTAAGACGCTCCCACAGTTTTCTCATTAAAAACTCCAGCGTTTCTGTTCATCCATAGCTGATGACAGATAATAGCACTAAAATCTCTCCATTCTATACCATTACATTTAAACCGTTGGGACAAATTCCATTCTAGCCACTCACATACATTCTACCTTTGGAAGAACGGAACAATTAACTGTGTAGGAACCACCATACGCCAACATCTGTCAGCTATACTACAGTCCCGTAAAACATGTAAAATGCTCTCTGAACAATTCCAGCAAATAGGACAATAATCATCCTGCTATAATCCCCTTGAAGCTCGCAATTGATTTGTAAATAACCTCCCCCTAGCACACAACCATAAGAAAGTTTTACATCATTGGGGAGAATTTATCTTCCAAATCAGCTTCCAAATACTTCTATATGATGAAGGACCGTGGCTACTAATCATTTGGTAAGCAGATTGAACAGTGAAACTACCATCTTGAGTCTCACGCCAAATAGGTAAATCATCCCTATCTGTCGGACCAGTAGGGAAAGCATGATGAATTTGTTGTATAACATTATTTGGAAGAAATTGAGATATTAAATCCCAATTCCAACCTCCTGAAGCAGTAGTAAAAGATGACACCATTTCTCCCTCCATTTCTTCATTTAGAAATTGAGTGGCGTGCCTAGCTAGCTGATCCATCTGAGGTACCCATTTATCCTTCCAGAATTTCACATGCTGACCATCCCCAAGAGTCCACCCCAATCCATCATTAACTTTATCCCATGCTTTACAAATTCCCTTCCATGTATGAGATGCACCTCTATGTTGCTCTATCCTTGGAATAACATCATTCCCACATTTATATTTTTCACGTAGGCATTGAACCCATAAAGCATCTTGTATTTTAATCAAACCCCACCCTACCTTCATCATAAAAGCAGTATTCTGTTTACGAGCCTCCCTAAGGCCCAACCCACCTTCGTTCTTCCTTTTACACACATCCTCCCAAGCAACTAAATGGGTTTTTCTTGAATTTTCGACGTCCCCCCAAAGAAATTTACGACATTTCTGATCTATATCATCACATACACCTACAAGAAGCATTGAAGATTGCATTGAATACGTCGGTAAAGCCGAGACAACTGAAGATACCAATGTATGTCTAGCTGCCAGTGAAAGGGTATTCGCTTTCCAACTAGTAAGTCGTTGGTCCATCTTATTCAAAATATATTCATATGTAGACTTGGTCACTCTTTTATGGTGTAAAGGCATTCCCAAATATTTACCCAAATCTGCTGTAGGAGTAAAACCCAGAAACTCACTAATCTCCGTTATCCTAGAATGACAAACATTCTTGAAGAAGAAGATTCTTGTTTTTCTACATTTACCATTTCACCTGAAGCCGCACAAAAATCATCCAGACAAGCCTTGACAATCACAGCCTGATCAGTATTCGCTTATGCAAATAAAATTAAGTCATCCGCAAAGAATACATGAGAAACAGCAGTACCATGATTACCCAATCTAAATGGCAACCAATTTCTTTGCTAACCTCACTTTGGATCAAATGAGCAAGTTTTTCCATAACAAGAACGAACAAGTAAGGCGATAAAGGATCGCCTTGAAGAATTCCTCTAGTTGGAGTAAATTTCGAACCTGGTTCACCATTCCACAATACCTGCATCTTAGCCGATGAAACACAAGCTTGTACAAGATTTACAAACTGGCTAGGTAAACCAATTTCAATCAAGCACTTAATGATGAATTCCCATCTCACTCTATCATAGGCCTTAGCCAAGTCAATCTTTAAGGCCATGAACCCCTTCTTCTTCTTCTTCTTCATCTTGCTCATAGAATGTATAATTTCCTGGACCAAGATAATATTATCAGAACTTTGTCTGCCTAGTACAAAATTGCACTGATTAGGAGAGACAACCTGAGGTAAAATGTGCTTTAAACGATTAGCTAAAATTGTTGTCACTGCCTTGTAAACCACATTACATAAGCTAATTTGTCTGAAATCCCTAAAAGACTGTGAAGCATCACATTTAGGGATTAGAACAATATTAGTTTCATTAATACTCTCAACCTCATTCGGTCGTTCAAATATCCCCTTGACCAAATTACAAACAGATTCATCTCCCACTGGCTCTGAAAGAATAATGGATTTAATCCATCCGGTCCTGGTGCTTTCAAGGGCCCCATACTAAAAATAGCCTGTTTAATTTCCAACGACGTAGCAATGTTACTAAGCCTAGCCAAAGAAACTTCCTCCACATGTGGGAAAGTCCCACCAAAATTTACAGTATCACAATAATCAGGATCAGTCAAATACAAATTCTGAAAATAATTCATACCTGTCTGTTTAATCCTGATTATAACACCAGTCACCATCTTCCCCTTGTAGTGCTTCAATATTCTTGTGCCTCTACCGACACCTAGTACTGTATGAAAGAACCTGGTATTTTTATCCCCTTGGGAATACCAAGTACATATCGATCATTGTAACCACATAATTTCCTCTTGTATTAAACAACTTTCCAATTCTGCCCATGCTTCTTTCTTTTGTACTTCTACTAATTCACTGGAATTTCTAAGATTAAACCTCTCGAGTTTAGATAAAAGAATCACCTTTCTCTTCTCAATTCTCCCAAACACATCTTTATTCCATGTATAAACATTTCTTTTAAATGATTCGACGTTTTCTTCCTAGCAACGACTAGGCACCCAACTACCCTTCATCAACATCGAAAAATCCTCATGAGTCACCCAAGGAGCAAAGAAACGAAAAGGGCGACTCTTCATACACCTCTTATCATTAGAGTGCATACGAATCAATATAGGACAATGATTCGACTTAAAATGAGGTAGATTTACGACACTCACATTTGAAAAATTCTCTAACCATTCACTATTTGCCATCACACGATCAAGTCTACTATAACTATTATTTCTACCCCAAGTAAATTTAGGACCCTGATAATCTAACTCGACTACTCCACTATCTTGAACCCATTTTATAAATAAATTATCAAGCCTCACCTGCACACGGGACCATGACTTCCTCTCACAAGATCGTAAAGTAGCATTAAAATCACCTGCAATACACCATCTTCCTCTTCCCTCCTTATGTAAATAATTCAACCTCTGCCATAACTCTCTACTTTTAACAGTAACAGGACTTCCATAAACAATAGAAATTTCCCAAGCATCATTCGAACCTTCATTAAAACAACCATGCATAACCTGGGAAGTCTTGGATTTGACTATGAACTTAACCTCCTCCTCCCAAAAACACCATATCCCTCCACTAAAACCCATAGCATCAACTACATCCACATTATGGAAACCAATTCGACAAGCCAAAATCTTAGCCTTACTACTATCTTGTCGAGGTTCAAGAATAGCAATAAAGGAAAGATTAT
>JANTPZ010147787.1:0-30151 GCA_025593235.1 Vachellia pachyceras | reverse complement strand
TTTATTAATAAGGTTTGAATTAAAAATCAAGAAAAAATTAATTTTTATCATTTAATCCAATTTTTATTGGTAAATTAACATTTTAGCGTGTTATGAAAAAGTGAAGAAAATTAACCATAAACCAATGTGAAGTACAAAAATTATATTTCCCTGAGGTGAGATTATGACAAAATTTTTTCAGGCAAAAAAAAACTTATGCCATAATTTTGGCCAAAGATAATTTTTTTATTGCAAAAATCAACTGAGTTTTTTTTAAAATTCATTAAAAGTAACTTCGCAGTCAATAAATAATAATTGTGATCGCTTCAAATAAAATTGAATATTCACATACTAAAAGTTAAAAAAGAAAACTGTAAGAGTTATTTCCTATCTTCTAACCCAACAATACTTCTGTATAATCCAATAGTATTGATTCTTATTCATTATATTAAAAAAATTAAAGCGTTAATATCATTATTAGTGCTTATAGTATGATCAAATTTTGATTTTATTTCATATAATTTCAAATCGTGGTTTTTCCTTTAATTTCATAAGAATTTGCATTTAAGTTAATCTCATTAAGTGTAAGGACTAAAATAAAACTCATTAAAGTACATAATAAAACCAATAATTGTTGCATACATATATTTTTAATGAATTATGATTTAATGCCCTACATTGTTAACAAATTTTTCTTTTAGTCCCTACACTTAATGACCTTGATTTTTAATTTTCACCCTAAAACTTAAACCAAGTTGATGTAAAACCAGAGGAACAAATTAAAAACCACGATTTATAATTATAGTATTTTAAATTAAAATTCAACAAATGTATAAGGATAACAATGATATTAACTCAAAGTTAAAATACAAATGCAGCAACTCAAAAAAATTCAATTAGGAATAATATGTACACACACCTACATGATCCTTTTATTAAAACCGAATCCACGTGTTATTTATAAGATATGGACGATGGACACACACAAATATATAGCAAGTGGACAATGTCCTTGTCAAGAGATATCACAACAATTAATTAAATAGCCATATGACTTGGACAAGCATTACATATAGAGAGAGATCCAATTAACTCCAAAATAAGACGAATAGATATGTCAATGTGATCATCTTGGTCAACAAATACGACTTCCACGAATCATTTGGTTCAATTGTTAAATTGTTAAATCTTACCTTTTTATGTACCCATTGGGTTCAAAGAATCATGTTGAATATAATGCAATAGAATGATAATTAGGGAGTGTTTGCTTGTTTGGAATGTCATTGAGAAATCATATAACGAAACTTTGTATGTTATCTAAAATAATAAAATAAATGTGAAATGATATTCTTACTTCTACTAATATTAAAAATAGATTAGGGTAAATGTTTAAATGCTGATTCATAATGAATATAAATATCCATGTATACTAGGGGTGTGCAAAGACCCAATAATCCGATATGTTCCAACGCGATCCGCACTAATAGAAAAATGTCATTTAGCGATAGAAAATATCAGCGACCCTCATTTTAACGATGGAAAATAGACAGTCACTAAATGGCATTTTTCTGGTAGTGTGTGGTTCATTGCTGGAAATTCTAACCCGAAGACAATGCACCGACCATTATAGTCTTGTCAGGTTGGATTAGAGAGAGGACCAAATCCTCAAACAAGTGGTCTAATTCAGTCCGAACCGAATTTTTCTTGCTCCAAGCAACAAATCCTGTAGCACGAGAGGCTCTCATCTCATGTCTCTACGACTCTACCCTCTGTAGTTTGCCACAAAAATCTTCTCTGTCCCGATACCTAATTTTTGACAAGTTATTCTTTCTCTTTTGCCTCTTCAGCTTCATACTTTTTACCTGCAGCATCATCTATCTCAGCATAATTGAGCGGTGAGTAGGAGATGACGCCAAAGTTGTTGTCACGTTGGACCAGCTGATGCGTTGATCGGTGCAACGGAGGGGATGGAAAAGTTGAGCTCACCATTGGATCCATGAATGCCATTGACGAACTTCTCGCTGCAGATCTGGAAGCCTCTAACCACCACAGATCTGAACTCCTCGCCGCAGATCTGGTCTGAGAACTCCTCGCCACTGAGGATGAAACGAGTGAACACGTCAATAGTGGAAGAGGATGTGGCCAACTCCGACGACGTTCAAGAAGGATCTAAGCAGGATGGCAAAGAATAGAGGATAAAACACAGCGCGAGAGGAAGAAAGGGGAATGCAGAGCTAGAAGAGATAATCTAAAAAGCGGAGAATTATTTTTTTTAAAAAAAAAAAGGGGAAGGGTCTTGAGCTGGACCAGGTCTGGTTCAGCCCGGCCTTAGGTTGAGGTTGGACCAAACTAGACTTCACGCTACCTTATTCAGCTTTAAGGTTTAACCAAATCAGATTTTATGTTGGGCTCCAACCTGGTTTGGTTTAGTCTATGTCTACTCCTAATACATACATTAATTCATGCAAATTAGAATCGGAATTTCAGAACTAAAGTTATGTAGTATGAATTATTTGATCTGTTGTAATTAGAATTACATTGAATTATACCATGAGGTGTTCACCCAAATGGAAGGGGCTTTAGCCATTTATTCATCTAGTAATGCTCAAATCGAACATAATCAATTAACTATGCAAAGAAAAAGAATTACATTGTATTATTATCATAAAATTTATAATAATTATATTATACACATGTCTTTAATAATATACCTCATGTTCCATTTTTTCAAATTTGAGTATGTATATTTTTATAGGCACATGCATGCTTCAATTAGATACAGACTTGATTGAAACAATGTCGATTACTAGCTATTGACATCTCTTTCAAATGGATTAAAACTTATAAAATATAACAGTAATAAAGTGAGATATGATAAAGAATAATTGCAAATGTCTTCAAGGCATTAGTAAATTCCTTTAAGGATAAAATAAAAAATTTTCAACTATAATTTGCAAGGTTCAAAACCCAGACTGGGTAATATATCAGTTGAGGCAGTGATTCAAAGGTCAATGAGTCATATTGGGGTTAACTCGAAGTCAAACGTAGCAAGAAAATTAATATAATTTAATACAAAATTGTAAAAATATTCATATTTAATTATGAAAAAGATATTTAATATGATTTAAGATAAACAAAGAGAGTGTTTGATTTAACTTTTAAAACGCTTTTTTTTTTTTTTGTGGAAACCCACTTCTTTTGTCTCTCCTGCCTGGATTTATAATGTATCATTTATTGCTTGTTAGCTGTTACCTATCAAACCAGGTTATCAGGCCCCCCTCCTTCCTTGGTTTATGATTTTCATTTATTGCTTGTCACACAGAGCAAGTGTATACTTCCGTCTTTTCTTACTTTCCCAGTCTTTAAGCTTCAACTTTCCACTCTCTTTCTTGTTCTTTTTTCTTCTTCCCATAAAATTGTGCATCAAAACATGTGCCAACTATTAAAAATAAAAACAATCAGCCTCACTTACCCTCTCATTCAAAAAGTGGTGACTCCAGTCCTTGGAGGTGAAAAGGTTCAAATGGAAGTCCTTGTGGTTTAAATGGAGAAGCACGAGTCGGAAATGAGTCAAACAAAATATTTTCAGAAAAATATCATTTAGCAACGAAAAATCTATCGCTAAATGGCTATTTTCCGTCACTAAAATGAGGGTCACCATTTTTCCGTTTATAAATAAAAAATTTCTGATATAAAATAGTCATTTTTCCATCGTTAAATGACATTTTTTTTGTAAACTTTGAGGGTGCTCCTCCACTTAACTTGCCTTATGTCTTATTTTCCTTTTTGGATCATTTTCTCCCATCTTCTTTAACTCTTCTCCATTTTTTAGATCTCTTAAGATGTAAGTGACTTCAGCACGCTTTTTTAATCTGGGTAACCCACTCAACTAGGTTCGTCACTAATGTCTCTAACTCCTTTCAAATTTTTTCGCTAAAAGATGAAAATGCATTAATATAAGAAATGATAAACCTATGATAATGACAAGGAAAAATACAAGGATGGACAGGAATTTGGACTAAGGAGTTATAAAGGAAGTACTTCAATTCTATCGAATCACGGGTTTTACAAAATCGATTCGATTATGTAGTTATACCTTCAAGAATATATAAACCATCAAGGATCTCGAAGACTCCCAAAAACAGGAAAGCTAGGATCTTTCAATAAACATCACTTTAAAAATTAATTACTAATACCAAATTGATGGACCAATGCCAGCTCGTCCAACATAGAATGTATTCCTTTAGAAAATCACAATGCAGTATGGTGGATCCACCAGAACATTATAATAGTAGCAACGATAGACCTCTTACCTTCTAATAGTATCTCATCAAAAATATAAGTCCAAGAGTCTTAATTAAATGTACCTTCTAATAGTATTTCATTAAAAATATAAGTCAATAGTCTTAATTAAATGTATAACAAAAAGTTGAGCCTTATAATAGCGGCAACATAAATCAATGTATCACATATGACAAAGGAGGAGGCTATATAATAATTATAGCACCACTCAAGCCTTTGGAACCTTCCCAGAAATGTCAGCACGGGAGCTATCATCTAAAAAATGTTAATAACAATATGTTGAGACAAAAGTCTTAGCAACCAACAATCTAACTTAAAAGGTATATGGGTGAGTGCCGATGAGAGATAAAAAATCCATTGCATATAAAATAATTTCATCAATAATATTCACTTTTCCAAACAATTCGCACAATCGTGTCTATTCAAATTTCATACGATATATATCAATAACCATATTCTCATCATAGTAATTATATCATGATGATCATAAAAGTCATATGAATCAATAGTAACATTGTCACTTTGCTTAAACATTGATTCTCCCTTGTAACTTGTAGCTCCCCCGTCTTATTTTCTCTAATTGAACCTATGTGTTGAAGCCAGCCCATATGACTAGTCGCTACCCAAAAAACTAACCGTTTAGTTATGTAGACTGGCCAGATCCATATAGCACAAGTTCAGACCATGGGTTCTCCTTTTAACACCAATGGGGTGTCATGAGCCTAGGATCATCCAATGTACAGCCGGAAGTCCTCCATCTTTGTTTTCTCTTTAAACAAGCTAGATATTCATTCCCTTATTTCCTCTTTAATAACCTCTCTTCAATAACAACATCATCCTCTCCTAATATCATAATCATCTTTTTCTAGAGCTCGATCAAGGCGTACACCCAATTTGCCATTTACAATATATATTGACAAGAGGAAAATTCATAGCCGACTAAAGATCATGAATAGAGCTAGAGATCTGTTAGGTTTTGAAAGGGGAGGACTGGCTTTGTAAGAGGAGGATTTTTTTATTGATTTTGACAGTGGATTTCATTTCATTTGATTAACCTAGAATCATATCATGCTGCCTCACTCTGTGTGTTCACATGCTTGTAAGATTTCTTGTCAACCCCTCTGTGTGTTTGCATAAGTTTTTGACAAGAGGAGAATTCATGCTTCAAAGCTTCAGTCACTAATTTCCATCATTGGAAATTACAAGGAGAAGTGTTAGTTGTGTAGAATAAGAAAAATTTCTTTATGCTATTTTTTCAACTAAATGAAGATTTGAACTTTATGTTAAAGGGTGTATGGTTGTTGCAAGGATATGCTCTTGCCTTTTATCCATATCAATCAGATGATTAATTGCTTAAACCTTCTTTCTCAAGTTGTTGGGTCCGGATCAGAATATGTGGACTAACTTTAAATTTTTTCTCAGCTGAGATAGATTTTTTGATTGGAAATATGGTAGGTTGTATTATTGATTATGATCGAAGAAGTAATTGTGATTGTGGTTTGTGAATTCAATTTCATATTTCAAAAGCTCAAGCCATTAATCAAATTATTTAATTTTCTTTGCCTACTTGTAAGCTCGTTGAAGCTCAGGTGATTTTTGATCAAGTAGGTCATATACGTATGAATTGCTTAGGAATTGGCCATGTTTCTAATTTTTGTGATGAGGTCAGATCTCATGCATTTACTACCGCCAATGCTTCCAGGATTGGGTATCACCCTGCAACTGTTATGTATAACAAGATTTCAAAGCATTATCAAATAAATTCTGTTATTGTTGGTACTTTGTTGTCTTTCAATTTCATTACACTAAATTCATAAGTTCTGATCAGGATAAGGAATTATCATAAGGAAATTCTCAAGTGTGGTTAGCTGATGTGAACCAAGTTGCTACAGGTAAATGCTTGCGAACATGGGATAGCAATTCATTTGAGATGCTTGAAATATCAACTTCACTTGCTACCAAGCCAAAGAAACGAGCTACAACTCATGATTAAAAATTCTTCTGTATACATTGTTCTTACTCAAAGCGAAAGTTTCAAGATATATCTGACGGTGACTATATATAAACCAAGTGGCCTAGATTGGAAAAAAAAATCACGGGTAACAATTATCCTTGCGTTAAGAGGAAACTTCATGATCTGTCTGAGGTTGAATTTAGAGAAATCAAGAGGCCGAAACTGCAAGATAGTGAAGAAAATAAGGATGCACGTAGAAGCATGTTTATGTCAATGATCAAGGAGATCAAAGTGATATGGATATCATATCAAAATTGGTCTACCAAGAAGCCTTTTTGTCACCAAAATGCAGCAAAAGGATAACACTCTTCAAATGCAACTGTAGCGAATCCAAGATTGATATCTATGTATCTTTCTCAAGCAACAAAATTAAAAAAAAAAGTATTCAATGAGAGGAAAAAGAGAAATAAGATTCATCAGGTAGATGTTTTACTATTCCATTTGCTCCATCTAAGAGATTGTGTTTGTCATATCCTATCTTGCCTCATAATTGGAAAATCTGTGAACAAATTCTATCTTTTCAGATATTTGCGATAATATGTTTCATCTGACTCTCTTCTATCAAAATGGCTAGGGAAGGGGCCCAAAAACAGCTTCCCTGGGAGCCATGAAAATACTAAGTTGGAACGGTCATGGATTCAGGAAAATCACGGCTGTTCAAAGATGTAGAAAATTAGTTAGGAAGCACTGCCCTGATTTTGTATACTTATCAGAAACAAAACTTCCTTAATCTTTTGTATCACCACATTTGGTTGGTTTTACTCAGTTTGTAGGCATTGATGCCATTAGAAAGGGTGGGGGAACTATTATAGCTTGGAAAAGTCCTATTGATTTGTAGGTTCTGGATAATAGTCCATACTATGGTTGTTAATAGGGGACTTTAATGAGATTTTATCTACATCAAACAAGTTTAGTACTCATGGATCTTCTTCAGGTATGCAACCTTCTCACAATGTATGGATTCTACAGACTTGATAAACTTGCCACCATCAGGACTTGAATATACTTGGACAAATAATAAAAAGCAGACATTTGGTTTTGGAATGAATTGATATGGCATTTTGTTCATTAAACCGGATGAATTTATTTCCCTTGTCTTATATTTATACTACTAGCTAGTGTAGCTGCTTCAGACCATTGTCCAATAATTTTTTCTTCTGAGAATCAAATGAAAATTTTTAAGCAAAGGAAATTTGAATCATACTGGTACAACGTTGTTGAATGTCATAATATAGAGGTAAGAAGCTGGAATCGATAAGTTGTGGAGTCAACAAGTTATAATTTTCACAGTAAATTATGTTCCACTCTTGCAACCTTACATAATTGGAGCAAACAATATATTGGAAACTTGTTTCATCAGATTCAAAGGGCAGAACACCATATGGAGCAAGTATCTTCGCATTTGGTCTTGGGGATGAGCAATTCAGCCTAGTTAAATGCATATATGAAAAACGCCAAACACGAACTAGAATTTTAAATGATTGTAAAGCAATTTGTGCATAAACAACAAAAGTTAAATGGCAAAGGGAAGAAACACAAGATATTTTCATTCAGTTGCCAATAAAAGGAAAGCAATGAATTTATTGGATGTTTGAAGGGGGAAGATGACACATGGATAGAGGATGCTTCAAAGTTGGCTGAGATGGCTACTATTCATTACAATCAAATTTACTGTTAAAACAGTTTGATTGAAGAAGAGCATATAAATCAATTCCTAAGCCAAATTGAGTTGCCTCATTTATCTAAAAACCATCTCTCCGCACTAATGTATCCCATCTCAATTGAGGAAATCAAAGAAGCAGTTTTTAACCTTCCCAAAGATAGTGCATTGGGCCCTGATGCTTTCCATGCTCATTTCTATAAAAAAATACTAGGAACTTATCAAGGATGACCTCCACAAAATGGTATGCTCTTTTTGTTGGAAATTGTACCCTAGAGGCCAATCATTGTACCTTAGACATTATTTATTTTAATGTATTTTTTCCATTTAATTATCATAGTTTTTGCATGTTTACTATGATAATTGCATCCACGGGTAAATTATGAAGATTGTCCTAAATGTCTCTGGTTGGTTATCTATGTGGGATCAAAGATGAAGTAAGACCAATATGACTTTTATAAAGTATAAAGATATGAGTCAAAGTTATAGGCACTTGTAAGAGTACAATGTGCTGAACCGACCTGCTATGAGAAAGCTATATGGATTAAGTTATTAGCTTTTATCATATGTAATCACGTCATCACACCCTTTGACATGAAATCATCATGAATTCCTACATGAGTCACTAAGTTTTAACTTAGTCAAAAGTCACCTTTGACCGGTTGATGATAAAGGCTATAATCAGGCTTAGGGGTCTTTAATGTGGAGGAATGTGAATGATCAAGATGAGTCATTTTGAGAAATGTATGGTCATATTATAATGAAAAGAAGTTTTTGTTTCTAAGATCGGACTACTTAGGGATCAAGAAAGTATTAGTCAGGAATAGTAGGATGACATTATCCATGCCTCATCTTTGACTGAGATATCGTGTGACAAAAGGGATGTGGCGTAGTTATATGACATGTTTCGTATTAATGATCATCATGTGAATTGGATAGTCATAATGTCTTACTAAATGCCACTTGCGACTTGTGTGCTAATGCTCAGTTTAGCCAACTGCCAACTTCATGTGGGCCTACAGGGTTGCACGCAAGAACAACCCAACACGAGCTTTAATATTCTAGGGTTTTTTAATTATATATATGTGTGTGTGTGTGTGTGTGAATTTGAAGTGACAATAATATTATATGGATAATATTAACATTAATATATGTGTTAGTTTTGATATTTAATTTATTTGATAAATTAAATAACTATAATTTATATTTGGATTTAATTTATAAAAATAAATTAAATCAATTGACTCATTGTTTGGATTAAGAGATATGATTTGATCAAATTAGATTAATCTAAATTCGAATTTTGGAATTCTAATTTCATAATTTGAATATCAAGATTAATTTTGGATATCTTTTGGAATTCGAATTTCAAGATTAATCTTGAATATCTTTATCAAATTCAGATTTTCAAGATTAATAAATATTAATCTTGAATTTTAAAACACTCCAGATATGTTCTATAAATATCAAGGTACAGGAAACCGGACCGGTAATTGAATAGAACAATGCAGTGGGTTAAAGGTTAGTGGGTCAGATCGGAGTCAGACCAAAAGCTTCCCCCTCTCCCACGCAAGCATTTATTGCATCTGCATCCACTGTTGGCCTGAGGGAAACCCAATGGAGAGTCACATCGATGGGGGACCCACATCTATTGCATTTGCAACCATTTATTGCATTTTCAGAAGCTAATCCCAAGACTCTCCGTTAAGCTAATCCCTCTCTCCTGCAGACTGGCACTAGCATTTTCAGTAGCTTCAGTCTCTTTGGTGAGGAAGCCACTGGAGCATAGCGTGGGCCAGGCCAGGAAATGAGAAGCTAATCCAAAGAGCACAACATGATGGCACATGGCAGGGAATGAGAGCAGAAGCTAAAGCGAAAGAGAAGCAGAAGCTGGGGTGAACGAGAAGCGATGGTTCAGGCCTGCAAGCTGGAGCTGGAGCTTTTTCATCTCTCCTCCTTATTCTCCTTCATATCTCCTTCCTTCCCTCCCCACCGACCACCAATCCCAAACTCGGTCGGAACTGAAATTTTTTAAGTAACTCGGTGGGTCGACCAAGTTACTACCGGGTTATAGCAAGTCGTTGTGATCCCGGTTCAATCCCCAGCTTGGAGCGGTTTTCCGGTCGAGTCACCGGTTTCCGACTCAACTCGGTCGGTCCGAGTTCCTATACAATGATAAATATGAGGACTCATAAGCAATATGGGAGTGTGTGAATTTCATATTTGTTGAGTGAGCCACCGAAACCTTACAGAGAGTGAAAACAAGGATGCTATCACGCCACTGTCGCACTGTTCACATGGATACCAGTAGAAGGAGACGAACAAAAACGTCGACTCCTTGAGATCGAAATCAAGAGCGGAGAAGGCTGTGGACGTTAGGAACTGAAAAGATCTAAATGCAAAGGAAGCTATGAATTCAAGAACACCAAAGGCATTATACCGTCGGATGTCCGGTGTATGAAGCACATCATGCAAGATTAAGGTCTTTGCACCGTGCATAGCTAGCTTGCATGTACCTATGCCTTTGACCTCAATCCTTGCATTATTGCTAACATAAAGCCATTCGCATTAATGTGGTAACTGACGGTAATTCATGAGGGATCCCCGATCCTTTGTTACATGGTCTGTTGAGTTTGAGCCTTTCCACGGCCATTTTGCCCAGGGCAGTCCCTCGCAAAGTGACCCAACTTCTGGCAGGCATAGTATTTGACCTCATTCAGGTCAACCTTTACTTCCGCCCCTTTTGAATTTAGAGACATCATTCCTGCTTTTTCCATGAAATTTCTTGTCCTTCTTAAAATCGGTGCAATAGGCATGCCCAGATGTCTTATATGACTCCAAGCGTTCATTATCAAACTCAAGGTGCTTCACAACATCATTAAAAGTGATGATGTTATCGTTAGGGTTAAGTTGACTTTCATACGTTCCCAATAGGGAAAGTGATCTGATCACAGCCTGCGCTTGCTGCTCATCAGTCATTGTAAGTCCAACTTCCTGAAACTCTCCGATCATGTTTAACATGTTTCGAATGTGCTTCTTCATGGACGTAATACCCGGAAGCTTATACGTGTGAAACTTGATTGTCAGCGTCATAAGCTTAGTGGTCTAAGTTCCACCAAACTCATCTCTGAGAGCTGCCCAAATGGCATATACAATTGGACGTTTTTCAAATTAACACATTAGGTCATTTACCATTATTCTCAACAGGGTAACTCTTGCAATACTGTTCTCATTTTTCCATACCTGGTATAACTCCAGGTTTCTCTTACGCTGGGTTGAAGTCCCAACTTCATGTTCCACCAAAATGGTGGTCAATGGCTCAAGGGCCTATGTTCCTCCAATATATACTGCACTTTCCGGTGTCAGACACTCAGTTGTCACCATTCAACTTATCCCCTTTGTTCAATTTGGCAACAATGCCTTTTGTTGCGATTTCCAAGTCTGAGGTGATATGGTATCTTATCAACAAATGTTTTCTCATATAGCTAAGTTTTTAGCGTTTATGTAGCACATCACAGTATACAATGTCTTATACTTATATTACTCTTGACAAGGATATAATTTGATCACTAGATCTGCAATCAGGAGAATACGTTTGTACCTCTCATCACACAAACACTAGTAACTACATTATTTTCTTTCAAGAATTTTATATAAGTACTTCTTGAATCGCCAACTTTTAGAAGTCTCATTTTCTAAAAGCTCCCACTTATCAAAAGTGTTACAAGGTGACAAGTCATGTAAATAACAATGACGATTTCACAACAATCCACATAAACTAAACATGTCACATTTTACAATGCATTTAGTCACAATCATACATCAAATCATGTTCTAAAACACATTAACAGAACATAAAGTGTAAACACATAAATCTAAAGTACAATACGTCTTTAGATATTTGCAATAGAATAATCCAATATTTATTTCCTCAGTCTTTTAAAGTATTGGTTTTTGTTCAGAATAAATTCCGTTGTTTTCTTTACTGCATCAACCCACATGGTTGATAATGGGAATGTGCATGCAGCTTTAATTGTTGGGTGTGCATACTTCAATCATGACATTCACATATAATTATGTAGTTTCATTATCAGTTATGCTGTTGACATAGCTCCCAACGATTTCATATATATATATATATATATTAACAATGGATGTTCTCATTGTATGCCATATTTAGCTATTGCCGTAGCCATGGCTGGGGAAAAAGGGTGGTCTACCTCCTCATCAACATTTTGAGGTTTTGAATCGAATGAGAACGAGGACATATGATTAGGGTCGGAATAGACCTTTTTGAGGTTCCTCTCGACCTCTTAGGACCCCTTCTGGATCCTCCTCAGTGTCTCCCTCATATTCCCTTAAGGAGTTCCTCAAGATAATCTTCAAATGGTTTTTCCTTAAAATCCTCTTCAAACCTTTTTTTTTTGTTTTAAATTCAGGATCTTCGTTATGAACATGTTTATCAACATATTCAATGTACACTGGTCCATAAGACTGTGTTTCAGTGCTATCTGAGACTCTTGTACCATTATTTCAAAAACAAATGGATTTGAAATTTTTTACATTGAAAAATTCTCAAAAAATCCTTAAGTAAGCACTGATTTTTCACAAAATAGATCCTGAATTGCCTTACAAAATAGGCAAATTATATATCAAAATGAAGCTCTTGAATTTTAGGATTTTTAGGAACAAATCGTGTCTCATTTAGACTACACACGCGACTGCACGCGCCCCTAGAAGAAAAATCCAGGAAAATTCGAAAAATGGGTCAACGCCCACTCTCGGTGGTGGCGCATGAATGACACGTGTCGCCTTTCAGACCTCCATTCCGTACACCCGCCGGCTCGCTAGTTTCCACGCGCCGTCCTGGTGCTGATGGAGTAGTCCACGTATCCACTGGACGTGCCACGGAGCCTCACTCGTCACGTGGTCTTTTCCCTCGTTTTTTTATTAATAAATAAAACATATAATATTTATTTTTTTCTTTTGTTTTTTTTTGAATTTCTTTGGTATTGGGCCTCGCCTGGCCCAAGCAGTTTTTTGTTTTTGTTTTTTTTTAAATTTCAAATTGGGCCTCTCTAACCCAATTGATGAATTTTTTTTTTAATTTTCGGTTTGGGCCTCTCTGGCCCATACCGAAAACAGTTTTTTTATTATTTTTTTCGGGGATTGGGTTGCCCATGGCCCAATCCCATTCGGGTCGGGTTAACCTACCCGGTCCTCTGCACCTCAGCCACCGCTGCCTTTTTTTTTTTTTTTAAATTTTCGCCGGTTACTATTCAAATATTCGCCGATGTGTTTTTCGGCCATATCTTCGCCGTCTGACGTCCGTTTTTCGCGTTCTAGGTGTCCATTTCATCGTTTTGACGAGATCTACGCAATGGGAGCACTTTTGGAGCCTAATTCTGTCTCCTTTTATAAAAAACGTGATGGAACTCGTTAATCTTTTTTCCTCCGTAACTCCGTCGTCCAATTTCCGTTTTACGCGTTCTTGGTCTCCACATTCTCGTCTTGAAGAGATCTACGCTATGTATATGTTTTCTAAACCTAAAACGCATGTTTTATCTCTACATTTTTGGGTTCGCTTTCCTGTTTTGTTTTTCGTTTTCATCGTTTCGGTTTAGAGGCATATAATTTCAAACCATATATACACATAGATCACAGATATGCTTGAAATCTGAACCGAAAAGTGAAATGGCATGCTATACAGAAAAGCAATCGACATGCATAAACATATATTTTAATGAAACATGCTTGTAGAAATTCATGAACAGTAAGTAATTGCCATAGAGCATGCATGGTAAGCAAAAGATCATAGTGATGGATATACTTTAATCATATATTCAAATTTTCATGATTAAAATAACAATAATTCATATCTGTGCGGAAGAGAAATGCCTCAGGAACCTATAAGCTCTGATACCACTGAAGGATTTCGGGCGTACCTGGAGATGCCGAACTACGAATCTGCAGATACCCACGCGGAATTCAGATCACAATGGTGGATCCAAACACAAGACACAGCAAAAGCACCGAAGGCAAGAGGAGAGGAGATGAGAGGATTCTCTGAAAGAGAAAAGGGGAAGGGAGAAAACTTGTTTTCTCTATGCGTTATGTCTGCTGTCTTTTGGGGAGCCACACACTTGTCTTGTAACTTCCCACTAGGGTTTAGGTTTACGTATTTGACCTAACCCATAGACTTGGGCCTAATCCATCAAGGGTAGCCCATATCCCAACAATCTAAAATATGAACATGATGTAATATGCTATTCTCACAAACAATGCATTATATGTCTTACCTTGAGATATTCATGTTGAAATTAAAGAAAACATAACAAGAGAAAAGAAGAAAGTTGGAGAGTTAGATGGAGTCGTTCTTCTTTATTATGTGCTTGTTTGAAAAAGCGTATTTCTTCCCCAAAAGTAAGTTCAACAGTATTTTTTCGTAAAATGAGATAATATCCTCCACATATTTATCTTAATTGACATAAAAGTACTTTTCTATCGCGTTCCCAAGCAGGCATTATATCAAGTATAAAGTATATAAGAGATGCTTTCTATTTATAAGTATAGATTTATAATATCAATGTGAATTAATTTCAAAATTACTGAAGATAGCACAGGGATATATGAAATCATATAATAGGGTTACGAGGAGATAAAAATCGTTGTGATATTCATAACAAACAATATTTTATAAAATGAAAATATCTAACTGTGAAGGGAAATAAATTTATTTTTATTCCAACCAAATACAGCTCCATTGAAGGCCCAAAATAAACGAAAACGAAAACGAGAAAGGTAGGGGCTGAAAGACGGGACGCTTCGTGATTGAGATGACCATACATATTTAGCCATTGATATAATAAAAAAAGTGCAAAACAGGTGAGGGTTTCCCATCATCTGGTTGTTCAGTGCGGACGGGATCCTACCGGTGAGGCGACCCTTGTATATCGATAGAGGTCTGTTAACTTCTGTCGAAGATCTTGTTTCACCCTTATGGCTTTTGAATTCCTCTCTTCCCTTTTCCAACACTGAATTGAAGAATTGGTGTTTGTACAATTTTTTTTTTATTTGGAAAAATCTAGGCATCCGATAGAGCTTTATTTGCATCGTCAATATTTCATTTTTGGATTGAAAGCTTAAACCGAAACAAGACAATAAGATGTGGGGTGTTATAAGGCAGAAAGTTTGTGCCGGAGGGCTTCCCGGGACGGTACGCTATTCTCTATTCGTCTTTTGATTTTCCGGAGTGTTCCTTTTTTTTTAAAAAAATAATAATAGTACTGGGAGTATCCTGCAGTATATTCGCCCTGCTATTGCCGCATTCAGAAATTACTCTTCATCAGCGAAACAAGTAATGCTCTATTTCCTCTGTCTTCTGTATGCATGCTTGTTGCCCGTGCAATTTTTGTTAGGAATGAAAATCAAAGTTCTTATGTCCTTTTCCCTGCGAAAATGGATACTATCTCTTTTTCTACCTCTTGTTAAGCTCTAAACGGATTAATTTTGTAGATGACGGTTAGGGATGCACTGAACTCGGCACTTGATGAAGAAATGTCAGCTGATCATAGAGTCTTCTTGATGGGTGAAGAGGTAATGAAATTAACCCATTCATATTCTTTGTCTTCTTCTAGCTGGTCTTTACTCCATTTGTGTGCTGACTTTCGATATATATACACGTGTGCAGGTTGGAGAATATCAGGGTGCATACAAGGTTATAAATAGGCTTACTGCTTTTGTTGATATTCCTATCGAACATGTTGATCCATGACTTAAGTTGATAACATAGTCACATTTCCCTACGTTTCCTTTACAGATATCCAAGGGGCTTCTGGAGAAGTATGGTCCAGAGAGGGTTCTTGATACTCCAATCACTGAGGTGTTGTCTGTTACTCGACTTACTCTTGCTAGTTCCTCCCTCATTTAATATTCTGCAGCCACTATTGCGGGTTCTTAATCACTTTCTATTCCTCCTTATTTATTCGTTCAAATTTATGGTTTCAATATATCGAGTATTTTTCCTCACAAACCTCCGGCAGTTAAGAGAAATTCTTTAATGGTCATGGTCTGGTTCATCTTCCAGTTTGAGATAATCTAATTTATCAGATGACAAGAATCCTGAATTTTCTGGTATTTGTTAAAAACTTATACGAACAAAGTGCTTCAGTTTTAATATTTCAGAAAGCAAGGGTTTGAATTTTTGGTTTCTAATAAATTGTTTTGAATATATTGACTTTTCTTGGTTCCAAATCTAAATTTAACTCTTAAAAGATCATGTTTTCTGGATAATTTCATTGCAGTGATGTATTTCCCATCTTAAAAGTTACAGGAATGCAAATTCCCTGGAACCAAAGTAAATGGAGTGTTTCTAGGGAAAGAATATGATTCATATTTAGCTGGTAGTAATTGTTTCAATTCAATTTGTCAATTTTAATGCAGGCTGGGTTTGCTGGGATTGGAGTCGGTGCTGCTTACTATGGCCTAAGGCCTGTTGTGGAGTTTATGACATTCAACTTCTCCATGCAGGTTAGAGTTTCTCTAGCCTGATTGTTATGTTTCTTTGATAAATCAACTGTTTTCATGGATTTGCTACAGCACCTCTTGAGTGTGTTCTTCCATCTAATATTACAAGTTCTGTAAAGTAAGATTGTTATTTTGAAGCATGCTAACTTAACTAACATCTTATTAATTCACGATTGTTATGTTAGATTCAACATTCTCTCCATCTAGACAAACCGTAGAGTTTCATGAACACACTATCGATGTTCTTTTTTCCTTCTTCTTACCAAATCCTTTACATTGAATGTGGAGAAACTAATCCAAAATACTCGGAAACACCCAACTCTCTTCAAGACTAGAAAAGTGCTTATTCCAAAAGTAACACTCTGCTCGACCATTGAGAAATGGGTGGGAAAGTTTTTGTCACAGATATGCATGTTGCACATGTCAGTAGAGAGATAAATGGGTCCTTCACCCCTTGAATACTTTTTTTGTACCATCACTTTATCAGGTTCTTGCAACCAGTGTGATTTGGATGAGTGGATCAGATGTTAATCCATCAACTATTGCTAATTATGATTTCCCTTGGAAATGAATCGCTTAGGTAATGTGTCTTTGTAATTCTGATCGGAGAGAGTTACGGAAGGAGTGAAAGAGGGAAAGATATAAGAGAGATACAGTGAAAGACATTGGAGAGAGATGGGAGAAACAGGAATCACATTTCCATTAACCAAAAGCCTATTAAAACTAGTTCCTGATCCATGTATACAAGTCATTAGTTGCTAATGGTGATCACTCCTAATTACCCGAACTAGTTCTTAACTATTTATTTATTGCAATATCATATCATTAGGCCTGTGGTTTGTTTAAGGGTTAGTGATGATTGTCACGTTGGATTTTTAGGGGGAGAGGCAAGAAGCCAGTAGTAGATATGCATTCAAAAATAGGAAAAGTTTTGCAAATCATTGTAATATTTTGTTTCTGCATGATGCAACTTTTGAATACCTTTGTTTAATTAAGGGATTTGTGCAGTCTTTGAATTTTCTCTTTTCAAGAGATCTTACCAATAGAAATGTAAATGAATCAGATTCACGCCTCGGTGACACTGTTTTCTTTCAGGGTACGGGAGTTTCAACTTGGATATATCATATGTAGAATAAATCCTACTTTTGTTTCCTAGTTGCATCTCCTACCTAATAATTTCCTTCTTGATATTCCCATTCGGATCTTTAAGCTCCTGTAAATGTCAAGTCTCCTATCTGGACGGTGGTTCTCAACAGGCTTAACATAGATGATATTGAGGATCTGTGGACCTGATCCAACATTGTCTCTCAAGATTTTATTAAGGGCATGAATAGCCTTGAAACTGAATTTCATTTATTTCTACATTACCTAGTGCACCTTTCTTGTCTAACAAGTGTGAGCTCTTTGCAGGCAATTGATCACATCATCAATTCTGCAGCTAAATCAAATTACATGTCTGCTGGGCAAATATCTGTACCTATTGTCTTTAGAGGACCCAACGGTGCTGCTGCAGGAGTCGGTGCCCAACACTCTCAAGTATGGTTTCTTGAGCTTTCTTTGTATAAATGCCTTCAGTAGCCGGTGGTTTCCCCCTTTGTGATCTTATTGCAAATTGTTTGGGTTATGGTGTTGTGTTATATAAGCATTCGACTTTTTTTATATGCAGTGCTATGCAGCTTGGTATGGCTCGTGCCCTGGATTGAAGGTTTTGTCACCATATTCATCTGAAGATGCTCGTGGTTTACTGAAAGCTGCTATAAGGGATCCTGATCCTGTTGTTTTCCTTGAAAATGAGTTGTTGTAAGTTGTCAAACGCTTGGAGAGGTCCCATAAATATGAATACTTGAAATTTTTTAGCATTGCTTCATGGTTTGCAAATGCTTAATTCGACATGAGTTCCATACTGTAGATATGGTGAGTCATTTCCTGTTTCAGATGAAGTTCTTGATTCAAGTTTTTGTCTTCCGATCGGGAAAGCAAAGGTAAATGATTTATACCTGATTACATGAGTTAGACTTTAGAAAGCCTTTGTAGGGTCACCTTTGTTATTTAACACTCTTGTTGCGTTCATCCTATTTCCTTACTGCATTTAACCAGATTGAGAGAGAAGGGAAAGATGTGACTATAACAGCTTATTCAAAAATGGTTGGCTATGCACTTAAGGTTTGTTTATCCCTTTGATCCTTTGGCATTGTATTAATGTATGGTCTGCTATTGTTGTGCTCCTATGCTGAGAGTTTTGGAAATGAGATATAGATTTATTTTGTACTGAAATGATAGAGAGAAAGAATGTTATGCATCCATGTAAAATCCTTTTTGTATTAAAGGCTTTCATTTCAAAGAATGGGTGGTATAAATAATTTTGTCTAATCAATGTTTAGGCTGCTGAGATGTTGTCAAATGAAGGGATCAGTGCTGAGGTAAGCCTTGCCATAATTAAGAGAATATGTGGTTTTTCAATTCCTTTCTCTTTTCTCTTCTTTGGATAATATTATGATTTCTTCAATATAGGTCATAAATTTGCGTTCAATCCGACCTCTTGATAGATCCACAATTAATGCGTCTGTTAGGAAAACCAACCGATTGGTAACAGTTGAAGAAGGATTTCCTCAGCATGGTGTTGGTGCCGAAATCTGGTTTGTCCTTTTGCATTGACAAGTTGTTGCTAGTTAAATGTTCATTTTGCAAATTTATGCATATATTTTTCCTTCTCTTGTGCAGCACCTCTGTTATTGAGGAGAGCTTTGGTTATCTTGATGCACCAGCTGAAAGAATTGCTGGGGCTGATGTTCCCATGCCTTACGCAGCCAATCTGGAGAGAATGGCTGTCCCTCAGGTAATGCTGCTTAAATATTCTGTTTACAGTGAAATACTGTACGTGATTGTGCATGCATATTCTGTCAGCGCATTGATCCTAGAAAGTGCTTCTTTTAGTAGAAATAAATTTTGTAGCCGCCAGTTACATGTTGTCATAGTGACATGAAATTTTGACCGGATGAGGAGGTCGTGAGTTTGATCCATTTGTGGTTAGTAAATGGATGCATGCTGTGTTCGTTGTGCAATTAAAAAGAAAAGGAAAAAGTCTAGTAGCCTTGAGAAAGAGCTCCATGTCTAACTGGAAATCTGAATTGTTGAGTGGTTGCACGTGTTGATAGACAGTAGTGGATTTGTCTTTAACTGCTTAGTGCATGTTTGTAATTTTGTTCCCCTAACGGTGCACGCATTCCAAGATAAAACCATCTTAAAATCCGTAAAAACCATCTTGAAATTCATAAAAACCATCTTAAAATCTGCAAAACCATCTAGAAGTCCGTAAACTCCTTTTTTTTAACGGAACTCTTTTCTCCCAACGGTGTTCCCAAACACACTTACTTATATGGATGTACAGGTTGAGGATATTGTTCGAGCCGCAAAGAGAGTTTGCTACAGATCAGTGCCAATGGCTGCCACTGCTTGAATTAATTGTTCCGATTCTGATATTCTTGAAGTCCTGGTTAGTTCTCTGATCACTCTGAATGTCACTAAAACTTGTATCCCATTCTCTCACTGTAAGGCAATAAAGAAAGATGTGGATAATGCTGGATTTACTCATTAGGTAACACATTGATTTGTTTAAAAGATTCTGATGCATCTATAAACTGCTAAATTTTCAGGGATAACGATGCATACACTGTTTTGCCAATCTCCTCATCTGAGGGGAACGTTAATAACTTGGACCCATTGACACAGGGAGGGGTTTTTTTTTTTTTTCCTGATTTGTACTTGCCAATAATTTAGAAGCAAACTTTTTGAATGCTGGAGCTTCTCTTTTCCAGGGACACACTTCCTGGATGGTCTCCTATCCTATTGAGTTCTTTCACCTGTTTCTTCATGTATTGTAGTTCGGTGGAACAAGAGAATTTTCATTTGATGTGGGTTTTATACCCAGTTGCGCAAGAGAAGAAATGAAAACATTTCCTAAACGTTGGGAATGATGAAATATAGTTGAGTAAATTTGCGATATTTAAATTCAGTCGTTAAAATGTTTTCCATTTAATTTAGTAATGCAAAAATAAAAACTTTCGATGTAATCTCTTCGACAATGTGAATGGACAATTAGGGCCAATTTTGATGCACTCCAGGCTCTTAAATTTGCCTATTCAGTTTAAATGCAGACTCTCGTCTTGATATTACTAAAGGATAAGTGATAATGCTGTCTCCATGCAGATTCAGAATTGCTGCAATGCGTGCTTGCTTGTATAACTATTGTGTGGATGTTTACATCTTCCACAAACTTCCATATTGGCTCATGATCCTTATAACCATTTAATACATATACAATATTATAAGTAAAGATGTCGTCAACAGTGACTTCATTTTGATCCCGTCGGATTCCATTTATAACAATTTATAGAGATCTCATTATTTATCAAATGTGTCAAGCACCTGAGTCCCTTCTAGAATTACAACATTATCTTTTAGTGCTCTTTGGAGCAATCAAGTATTTTTGATCATCCTCGATTTGACTATATATATTCTTGGCTCTTTTTCTTTTTTTTTTTTTTTTTGTGATAGCTTGGCTCCTTTTCTCTTTTGATGATTTTTTGTCTTTGGAACTGATAGGCCTTCCATACTTCAAACATGCTTTAGATTTGTTTATAATAGGTTGTCTTTTAGGGATATTGATTTTTATACGAGTATTAGTAGTTGGGATATGTGTCTTTGTCACTTTCTTTAACTCAATGAATGTTTCTGGCATTCAGCTAACTAAATTATGTGAATTGATTATCTTTTCAACTTTCAATACACAATGTTTAATATGAGGATCAAAATGAGCTGATGATAATTCATTTAAGCTAATATCTTTACCCAACTGGTTATTTTCTCCCCTCAATACTAGAAAAATAATTCATTAAATGACACTTGGAAAATCGTGCCATAAACCAATCTCATGTAGAAGGATTTAGATTTTTTTTTTTTTTATAATCAAAGGAGATTCATACCCATCATATATTACCATCCTTCCTTAAATACTCATTTTATGTGTTATGGTGGTGCTATAGTGACATATACTACACACCCAAAATTTATCATACTTCTTCACCCTTACGAATACTTAGAATGGAGTACATCATATTCTTCGTCATCTCATAAGCACTATGGATATGAGATTATTATATTTAGGTATATCAAAGTATGGACTAATCAGTTATGCAGATGCTAGATTTTAGTATGACCCATATAAAAGTAAATCTCAAATAGGATACCTATTCACATGTACAGTACAACTATATCAATAACAATAAAAAGAAGCCTATTCAACCAAAGTTCTTCTTTACTCTTAACCTTTGAAAAAGAGGTGAAATGAATATCCAACAAAACTATTCTAGTAAAAATCTAGTTGATTTGTTCACCAAGTCACTTCATGGTATGATATTTGGAAAGTTTGTTCATGACATCAGACTTTGTAGACTCAAAAATATCAAGTGATGGTGTGAAAAGGGGAGCCAATGCACATTATACTCTTTCTCTTATCTAGATTTTGTTCCAATGGATTTTCTTAGAAATGTTTTAAATGAGGTAGCATTAGGAAGTGTATCTATAACCGTTGTACACTTTTTCTTCTCCTAGGTTTTTATCTCATCAGGTTTCCTTAGTTAGAGTTTTTTAATGAGGTACACGTTTAGTCCTGGTCTTCTTGTTCAAATAATCATTTTATAAAAGGGTTGAGGTCTAATTTTGTTTGGAAAGTTTTCATCTAAGATCAATAGTTTTCTGAAGTTTTTATAGATTTAATATTGCCTTGGAAGTGTTAAAGCATAGGTAATGTTGTTTTACTCTAATGGCAGTTAAATGGATCTGTCATGTTTGACGTTATATTCGATATGATTTCACATGAATATGACTCTGCTTTCTTTGCATTTTTACCCTTAGAAGCTTTTTCAAAAGGGCAATATTAGATTGGAAATATTAGAAAAAGAACCATGTCATCTAAATTTAATAGGAAGAAAAAAGGTATATTAATTAATTTGATAACATTATTGTGTGTGATTCTAATTTTTTTTTTTGTTATAGTCTAGGTATTACAAGTGCAGTACCGTGAGAGGTTGTTTAGCGAATAAGCATCAAATGATGATGATTGTAAGATAAAGAGGAAGCGTCATCATGTGAAGAGTTGTTTGCCATATGTATAATGGTTTCTTTTTTATTTTGTTGAGTTTTTTTTGGTGAAGGAATTTTTGAAAAGGGTTTGGGCTCACCCACTATTCAAGGGTAGGATACCTAACTCGTGATCCACTGGGGCAGATCTCAGTCTACCCTCATGCACGACAGGTAGGACACACAGCTTCATTTAGCTATGGAGATGCCTCTCCAAACATCGTGACTAGAGCTAAAACAAAGTGGCCTTAGGTGGCATTATTTACTTCTTTACACTTCTGGAGCATGAAACCTTTTGAGGAAAAATTGAAAGCATAGTTATGCCTATGTAGAATCATACGTGGCATAAAGTTTGATGTGGTAGACGTCTGGTTGGTTACCATTGAAGTAGAGCAACATTGCTCGTTTTAACGCTCCCAAGGGTGACATTGATAATTGAAATAAAAAAAAAACTTTTTGATACCCATAATTTCTATGTAAAAACTTTTAAGACAAAATTTGACCATAACTCAATTTTTTAATTACTGAAAAAACATGTATTCCTATCAAATCAAGTGTTTCGAAGTTATTAGCATTGAACAGTTGGCAAATATCCATGCCAAGATTTATAAAATCGAGCGAATTATAATAAGAGTTTATTAGATAACTATAATTTCATGTTCATGATCAATTTTGGCATATTTACAAGTATTTGGTAACTTATGAGCAACGATGATTTGGATTCATTATTGATTTTGCCAGGTAAAAAAGTGTTTTAATATTTTTTAAGAAAATCATAGTTATAATATTTATATATTTGATGTTAATGCTTGTGCCGATTGAATTTATAATCAATTCTTCTGGTGAAAAAAAAAGAATTCATAATCAATTATATATGACAAATTGTTTGTTTTGTGAAAAATTATCCAAATACTTTTTTTAATGCTAAAATATTTTTTAAGCTGAAAATTTATAGTTTAGGCATAAGCCACTCAAATATGGTTATGATAATTAATTGTTATAAATCAATTTCTTAAATTATAATTTTTTGGCGAAACCTAAATTATAATTCAATAGAATCAAATTCATAAATCAATTTTATACAAAATCTATTTTTTATTGCTAATCTAAACAAGTACTTAAAAGGAGTTATTAGGTTCTAAATATTTTATAAGGGGCTCGGATCCGCAGAATAGTGGACAATAAATGTTTGATGGGTTATTATAAAAATCCCAGCACTCAATTGAATCAAACTTTGATTAGTTTCAAAATATGAAATAGAACAAACGATGGAGTGTAATGGAATAAGTTAATATTTCAGTGTATGACGAAGTGATTTTTAAATATTTATTAAAAAATGTGCCTATAATTTTTGGTAAGCATATCTTAAATACGATTATATCAATCGAGGCCTTGCCATTTTTCAGAATCTAGAATCAATCATGCGTTGTTTTATCCTTTCCAACTAAACTATATATGAGCTCCTTCTTCACAGTGAATTGTATTAATTATAGCTTGTAAATAATAATACTCGTGTGTAACTTTATGCATTACAATCATAATTTTCTGTCGATTGGGATTGGAACTTCTGTGGAATGTTACGCGTTTGAACTTGATTAGTAAGCGGTCAACTATTTTCTTGACTTCGGGTCGTTCACGCTCTTTTTTGTAAATTACCATGCAAACTAGCTGAAAAGCCCCTCGTTTTAGAAAATTACAACCGATTTGGTTGAAAGAGACCTCTCTCTCTCTCTCTCTCTCTCTCTCTCTCTCTCTCTCTGTGTCTCTCTCTATCTTTTTAATCTCATTCACATCATCATGCGGTGCGCCTGGAATGTTGTGATTTGTGAGGTTATATTGCAAATGTGAACTTAAAACTAATGTTTTACAAGTTGATGTTGAGTTGGAAAGGTCAGTGGGTTATAAGTTGGACGGCACTACCAGATATGATGCTCTAATATGTTCATGTGCCATTCATTTCATTTTTTCCAAGTTAGATCTATAAATACAGAAAATGTTGAAAATGTATCTTGTCTAAAGGATTTAAGAAAATCAAAGAGGTGAAATCACCCTGTGCGGTGGTGGAAAAATCAAAGAGATACATGCCTATCTTTACATTGTTAAGGTATGGAAGTGAAAGGTTTTGAAGGCCTTGTTGCTAATAATATCTGGTTAACTAATGATCAAAATTAGCCTAAATAATGATTAGGGTGACATTGCTCATATTAGAAAATTTTCGGTGCAACGTTACTTCCAAAAAAACATTTGGAGTAAAGTTGCTCTTAAGTGAAAGTTTGCGGAGCAAATTTGCATTTAACAAAACTAATGTATATGACACGCAGACTTACCAACTGAGTACATTTGGTTAACTTATTTTTTTTTTTTAGGTGAAAGACATTTGGTTGACTTAACTACAATAATAGTTGGGGCGAAATTGCTATTATTTGTAAACATCTTGGGCAACACTGCTCCTAAAAAAATCTTCTTGACAACCTTACTCCTTAATGGAAACTTTAAGGGAAAATTTACATATTAATCCATTTTTTGTATCTATTGTGTTAAGTTCTCCAATGTTTTTTATGTACTTTTATAGTTAAATGATAATATTTTAAAAATAAAATATATGATCTTATGTTATTGTAGACTTTGACATAATGTATGTAATAAACTTGGCCTAACTATTTTTTAATTAAAAACAACTGATGTTAAATTTAAAAGGAAAATCATCACGACTTCACCTCTCTTGGAATCGAAGTTACATGAAGGTGGAAATCATCTCAATTGTGTCGAAGCCATCAACCTCTTAATGCAAGGATGTGATGGTAGTCACCCCTTCAAATACCTTGCTTCCAGGCTCCTTAGCCACAGAAATTGGGAGATTCTACTTACCAATGTACATGTGTGTGTGTGTGTGTGTGTGTGTGTGTGTGTGTAGAGAGAGATAGCAGCGGACCACCTCACTAAATTAGCTCATACTATTGTGAGGAATTTCTGTATTCTTAATTATCCACCTCTCCATAGCCCTAAAGCGATAGATAATGAGGGATTGTTATGGGCTGTTATGTAACGCTATTTTGAATTATGAAGTTTAGTACTATTAAAGAAAAGTAAAGAAAATCATCAAGTGCTTTTTTCCATCATACAGAATCACGTAATCGCAATTTAGAGATAAAGAATAACACTATACAAATACTAATTCCCAGTATTACAGATGTATATTTTTTGGTCTGGACCCTGAAACAGATATACACCCGAATAATTAGACTACCGTGCCTTCACACGGATTCGATTAATGTCCCTAGGAGATAGGCTCCAAAAATTAATAATTTAAAAAGGCTCTTTTTGGATCCGGAGGTGTTATTGACTTTGACTATTCTATTTCGGCCAGACGGTATTTGCTTTGATTTGACCCAATAACGAGAATATGTTGAATTCCCGTTTCATTATTAATTAATTGATTAAATATTAATAATTAATAACGGGGCTGGTCTGTTGTTGCCTCTCGCAGCGTTGTTGCCGAAACCAGAGAGAATGTGGTTTTGAGGAAGGAATGGTTTCATTCGGACGTTCCCAACTTGGTCCATTGCGTTCGGCGACGGAATTTTCATCAGAGGGGGAAATCACAAGGTGAGGATTTTGATTCCTTCTGTCTCCATGAAGAACTCTCTGAAGAAATTGCGAGGTCTCGGACTTCACAAGCATCTTCATCATGATTCCAAGGGTCTTAGGGACTTTCAATCTTTGGGTCAGTTGGACGAACTCGCTCAGGCTACCCAGGTTCGTTTTCGAGCTTTTCTTTTCCTTTCTATATTTGATATTATTCCCCTTTTGTCCGATTTGTTCATCATGTATTCCCAATTTCACCATCATAAGGGACTTCTCTGGAATTCAGCACCAACCCAAGCTCACCATTAATGTTCTCTCCCACTAGGACTCGTTAATATTTCAGTTGCCTCCAGAAATCCATACAATTTGGTTCAAATTCTTCTCAGGAATGATGGAAAACCAGTTTTAGAGTAGAAACCAATGGATGAACTCAGTGCAATTTTGTTGTAATTTTTTTTGTGTTTTGAAACTAAAGCTTGGAAGACGTGCGATTGAGTCATCACCCTGATCGATTACCAAATTTAACCTGGGCTTTTTGAAATTATGCTGCATGTTACCCCTTCAGTTTATTAATTTGGCAATACTGTCTATTTTATTATCAGATAAGACAGTCGTTCTATTTCTTCATTCTTTCAGGACATGCAAGACATGAGAGACTGCTATGATAGCTTACTTTCTGCAGCGGCAGCTACAGCCAACAGTGCTTACGGTATTTCAAAGATATTCAATTTTTATAAATTACTGGCTGATAAAGTCCCTATTACTAATTAAAGAAACATACCAGAGCCAATAAATTCTTGATAATTTACTTTGATAAAATATGCACATCAGATTCCACGCTTAACTTCCCCGTCAATGGTATCTTTGCTATACTATTATCTCTTTTTCAAACAATTTCACATATTTTTTCTTCTTCACAGAATTCTCAGAGTCCCTGCAGGAAATGGGCACTTGTCTTCTCCAGAAAACTGCATTGAATGATGATGAAGAAAGTGGTACAGACAATGATACTTGTCTAAGATTTCATCGTGTGTTTTTTATCAAAGAACCCCCCCCCCCAAATTGGTGACTTAGCTGATAGGTATCATGGTGCAGGGTGAAAACAAGAAAATATTAGTTTGGTACTATAATCTTATTTAGTTCTTTGGCCATAACCTGATTTTGGTTTAATAAATTGCTATCGATACAGATATGCTACTTTTGACCAATGTATTAGTCATGGGCGCTATGGCAAATATTAAAAGCAAGGCCTTCTGGTCCCTTGTTTTTTTTTGCATATCACTTGAAAGTGTAGGAGCAAATAATTATCAGTTTGAACTGTAACTGTAGTTGATATTTCATCTATAAATATCTTCATTTTTGAAAAGAAGCAAACTATTGCTACTAAATTAAGCTTCCTAGGGTGGCTGAAATTAATCTAGATATTTCTTTTTTGTGTGAATTCTGTAAAACTGATATGATGACGTGTTTTTAATTCTCCAAGCTTGTACAAAACATATTTATGTGTTATTTTGTAAATTATTCACAGCGGTCAATTTTTTAATGATGTAATATAAATATTTATGCAGGTAGAGTTGTGCTAATGCTGGGGAAATTGCAATTTAAGATTCAAAAGCTTGTTGATAACTATGTGAGTCTTTGTTACATATGTAAAATGGAAGAATAATATTTTTTTCCTATCTGTTTTGAAAGTATTGCTGTGCTTATTTCAGCGTGGTCATATAATCAAGACAATCACAACTCCATCAGAGTCTCTAATGAATGAACTTCAAATTGTTGAGGTTTGTTCTTATTTATCTTTACATTATGCATAAACTTTTAGTAGGTAAATATGCCATGCATATATCTAACCGTCCTTAACAGATATCTGTGGTATCTCATCTCTTTAATTTCTTTTATCCTGAATTTGACCCTTTATATTATTCTGGCTCAGTTAACTTTAATGTTTAGTGTTAGGGTTTTTTAATAGTTTTACTTGTTAGTGGAAGATATTTAAAGTTCTATATGATTAGAAGTTTTACCAGGGGGTTGCACATCCTAATCAGTGCCGAAAATATCTTTGAGCTTCTTATTTTTCTATGTAGAAACTTGAAGTTCGCTTTGGTAAAGGGATATTAATAGATATATATTTGATCTTCTTCAAAATAAAATTTGTCTATTTCATAATATTTCATTAGACTTAAGCCCTCTCCTGGTGTTCTGTGGACTTCTGAATCTTGATGTCACAGATCTGGGATGTGTTTGGTGTTCTCTGAAAAAATTTGTCTATTTCATAATATTTCATTAGACTTAATTCCTCTCCTGGTGTTCTGTGGACTTCTGAATCTTGATGTCACAGATGTGGGATATGTGTTTGGTGTTCTCTGAAAAAATACCAAGTCCTGGGAAATCCTCGAATGTGGTCTTCCTTCTTTCCTTAGTATGTTAGTTTACTCATCAGTTTGCTCTATGGGGTTACTGGAGTCTTGCAAAACAAGTTCGGTAGCAAACCAGGAAATTGACAAAAAGTAAATTGCTTCTAACATATTGTAGTTTCACGTTGGAAACTAGGTTTTTTGGCCCATTTGAGTTGCATGTATTGACATGTCAATGATGTTTGAATTTGCAACTTTGTTATTGCTGTAACCAAATAATATATATACTTTAATTCTTAAATTTTCATTCACAAGTTTTGTGTTGTGATAACGGTGGCTGCATTAACCATGTCTTGCATTTTGTTGAAGCAGGAGATGAAGCGACAGTGTGATGAAAAAAGGTATGAAATGATATATTGAATTTGTGTCCTTGAATCTAATATATGTCTAATCATTTGGGGTAAATGATCGACAGAGATGTCTGTCAGCATATGATTACAAGATACAAAGAAAGAGGCAAGTCTCGAGCTGGGAAGGAAGAAAGTTTTACCTTGCAGCAATTGAAAACTGCTCATGATGAATATGATGAGGAGGCAACATTATTTGTTTTTCGATTGAAATCTTTGAAACAAGGACAATCACGGAGTCTTCTCACACAGGCAGCACGTCACCATGCTGCTCAGGTTTTGCATTCTCTTACTTTCTTCTTGCGAGCTGAGAGTTATAATGTTGTGTTGATTTTCTTTGTTCTATTTTATGCCCAAAACAGCTGCATTTTTTTAAGAAAGCACTTCAGTCCCTTGAGACAGTGGAGCCACATGTAAAATCAGTAACTGAGCAGCAACACATTGATTACCCCTTTAGTGGCCTTGAAGATGATGATGGAGATGATGGAGAATATGATGATGAAAGTTATGATGAGAATGACGATGGGGAGTTGAGCTTGGATTATGCGCAAAATGAACAAGACCAAGATGTTTCTGCACCACAAAACTCAAAGGAGGTAACATAGAAATTGCAATAATCTTAACCTTTCCTTCTTCCTAAGGATTTTGAGAGAAGAACATCTACTGAAGATCACGTAACCATTCCAACAAAAACTTGTATTTGGCTGGAGATTTTTTTTGGGGGGGGGTCTTCAGGTGTTATCATATGCTAAAGAGAACATACATAAAATGTAAGCTCTCATCAGGAAAGTTGCAGGCTTATGTACTGAAATTTTACATCCTAAATTTGTTTGAAAATGGCTTATTGCATTATATACATGATTAAATAGTTTAGGGGAATGCTGGATGGAAAGTTTAAGAAATTGCCTCCAAGTAAACCAGAGGATATTCAATTTTCTGGAGGCATGTATATGAGTGGATGCCATATACATGTTATCAGACAAAGAAAATATGGTATAGTTAGTCTCCTATTAATATATATACACACACATGAGTATGCACATTAAATGTATGTCTTACATTTTTGCAGGAAAAGTTAGACGTGCTTAACAGGAATTCAGTTTCCTTTAGGTTTAGGACAGTGAGCCAATCTGCCCCACTTTTCATTGATAAACCTGATTTTAGTGAAAAACTAAGACAGATGCGA
>JANTPZ010147786.1:0-40645 GCA_025593235.1 Vachellia pachyceras | reverse complement strand
CTAAAACCAAGCACAACTAGGATGATAGAAGAAATCAACAAGTCTTCATTGAATAAACCAAATGAACTCCATTTAGCTTTGTCAATCACAAAACAACTCAATACACAAATAATCCAAGTTTGGCTCAACCGAGACCAAGTATTTACATACAAATCACATAGTCCAACTCGGATCCTAAGTAATCTATAACGTAAATATAGATTGAAAGCAAATACTCCCCTTTCGGCATTTCGAACTCCGGCTTACTCCATCTTCAAGAGGTTGGAGATGCTCAGCTCCTCATAGAAGTAAGAATATTACTCCAAATGGAAGGACGAAGCATTGTGGATGGATGGATGGATGGTGGAAGAAATGGGTGATGGTAGATGAGAGAAAAAATGGTGTGTGTGTCTTCAGCCTCCTCTTCCTCCTCTCTGGTTCCTCTCTCGACATTTACCCTAAATGGGGTATTAAAACCGTCCTGGGTCGGGTCTTGGAAGAATGGATCGGGCTATTTCCATCTGGAGTAAAAATCAGGTGCTGATACGCGATTTTCGCCGTGGCCAACTTTGTTTTTAGCCGCGGCGAAACTCTCCCGAGAGTTCTCCGTCTGTTACTTAAACTTTGGCCGCGGCAAACTAATTTTATGCCGCGGCGAAAATACCCAGAGTTGCTGCCTTTGCCCTTTTGCAAGGAATTCCTGAAATGAAATAACAAATTTTGGCAGTATCACTTGCTCATGAAGGAATTAGGCACAAATATATCATTATTCATGGCATATGACCCCAAAATTACATTAATCCAATTCAACAACTCCTAATCACAATTTAAGCACAAAAAGGTCATGAATGGGCCAAAATTGACTCTATGACTCTGGAAATTCAAGAGGAAAACTAATATAATTAAAGCTCAATCAAGCATGCTTTGCAATCAGTCACAATGCTCAAGCACCATGATCTAGTGCTAGAGTATTAAGACTTTAAAATTTACATTTTTCAATACTTTCAAAGAATGCTCGAGTAAACTCAAGAAGAATTAACAACACTCGAGCATCATGATTTAACACTCGAGTATTAGATTATTTTCAAACACTTTCATGTAGTACTCGAGTAGTGTGTCAAAGCATTAAACTCTCCTTTGAAAAACTACGTAACAATCGAGCATTGATGGAACCATGCTCGAGCACTGCTTTTCTGACAGCTTTTATTACTGACACACTTAACCTACACTATGCACCTACTTTCCTTATCTGTGTAACATTTTGAATACTAATTGCCCTCATAAATGCAAAAGCTTGAGACATTAAGTAAGGAATGGAGCACAGGCGTGGTCTGACTGAGCCATATTAAATGCATTAATGTAGAACCAGATGGTCACTGTTGAGAGTAACAGCTATTAAATAGAGTCTAACGGACACTTCATTACTTCTAAACTATAAAAGGCCTAGCATTCAATCAGAGAAAGACACAAACATTCTTAGCATTCATAGCTATTTATTACATTCTTTGTAAATCCTTCAATATTCCTTCTGTACTTCAGTATTGGCTATCTACTCTTTTGAGAGAGCTTTCGTGAGCAATCATTCATTGTAAATCTGTGAAAAACACAAGGTTGGGACCTTGTGTCATTTGGACTAATTTTGAGCTAGAAAACAGAGGGTGAAACACTCTGTTTTAGTGTAAAGTTTGAGGGGAAGTGAATTCCCAATGCAAAAGCTTGAGAAGCCTTAGTTTGTGGTTGATAATGGATTTGGAAATCTCATGGGAGCTCTAAAGACTGGAAGTAGGTCAAGAGGACCGAACCAGGATAAATCTCCGTGTTCATCTTTCCTGTTCTCTCTCGGTGATTTTGTTCTCACTTTGTGATTTGAGTTTTTAAATTTTTAATGTGACTAATTCACCCCTTCTTGGTCAAATCCTATTCTAACAAATATGAGATCATTGCAGACAATGGATTTCTCAAACAATAAACTCTGTGGTGAAATCCCTCCAACCATTTCCAATTTGAATTTCCATTACAAGTTAAACTTGTCTTACAATAATTTGTCTGGAAAGATTCCAACGGGCACCCACGTGCAAAGCTTTGAAGCGGATAGTTTTGCTGGAAATAATATGTGTGGCCTTCCACTAACCAGAAAATGCATTGATCTAGATGATGTCCCCAACCATGACATCTATGGGAAAGAAACACATCATGGAAATGGAGTGAACTGGTTTTATGTGAGCATGTCATTGGGATTTATTTTAGGATTTTGGGCAGTAGTTGGCCCTTTCCTTTAGAGCAGATCTTGGAGGTATACTTATTTTTGCTTCCTAGATTGCTTATGGTACAAGCTTCAATCTTTTCTGTGGTAGGAAACAAAATTATGTCTGTATTTCAATAATTCGTATGTTTGTAAACATTTTGTATGTTGTTGCTTGTTTGTTATCCCTAAAAAGGTTTGGCTTAGTAATAACGAGGTCTCAGTTGAACTAGTTCTTAGAGCTTTGAGTATGTATGGATGTGTTTTATCTTTTGCTTGATAAATGTATTGAATTGTGTAAGAAGCTATACACTACTATGTACATTGTCTCCAAATTTATGACTTCAATATACAAAAGTCTACTAATTTATTTTGTTATCTTAAAAATTTATTTAAGGTGCTAAATGCATATGAGAAAATATTTCAGAGTGTTGAATGTACCTTGTTTATTTTAAGGGACTGAAAAACGACGGGAATGTTGCTAAACCATTAAATAATTTATTGACGGAATTTTCCAACAAAACATTTATTGCTAATTTACAGAATGATTTATTCCAGTTTAGCGATAGAATTTACAATGGAAAAGTCCATCATAAACTTTTTGGATGCAAATTGTTTTTAATTATGTTTTATTTTACATATTACATATTTATATATAATTTTATAATAACTTATTAGTATATTATAGATAAATAATTTAACAATTGTAATATGATATCTTAAATTATTTATATATTAATCATAGCTTAAATTATACACTAGATTATTGTCATTTAAAACTATAATGCATTATATATCATGCGGCTATAAATGGTAGTATAATGTAATGTACCCAAGGACAAGAAATTTTTTCCATTTGATATTAAATCTCCAATAAAAAATAATTTTCATCCGAAAATTCATTATATATTTGGGGAAATGTCCATAATATGATAATACATATAAATAAATAATCTTACATAATTTATTGAACTTTCTTAATCTCACTAAAAAATTAATTGATTTTTATAGCAAGGATCTGAAGTAGTATTATATACATAAATATCGAACTTTTCAGGTGTGATTTGACCATCAGTTAAAAAAGAATTTACTAGGACGTCAAACAAAAGATGACATTGTCCATTAGCCCAAGTTTAGGGTTTAGAAGAAAAAACAATCAAAATGATTGTGAGCTTGTTTGGGAAACATTCCTCTACATGTTTCATGTAAGTTGAAATAAAGCTTCTCTTACATATTTACCTCGTAGATCATAAACCATATTGGAAAATTAACTTCTACTACTAATCTAAATAGACATAATGTAGATTCAACCCACAATTGAATTACTTATGTTCAATGGAATGAGGTAATTCGATGAACCAATGTTTGAATCCCTGTTTGAAGATGTATTCACATTTAATATACAATAGGCCTAAATCATCATTGATTTTAACATAATGATACATATGTTTAGCAGAAAAAAGAAAAATTAAACTAATAAATATAGAAGAAGTAGAAAAAATCAATTAACATCGATCATGTTCTTGGTATAACCAAATAGGTGTTTTAAGAAATCTAAAAAGAAAAGGTAAATGTATTAAATCGTAAAATACATTTAAATGTTTTATCATTCTAAAATATTTATTCTAACCAAGAACATGTAAAATTTTATGTCAATATCTTATATAGCATTGTTGATACCTTATTTTGATGATAACAAAATGATTTCAAGCTTAAATTGTTGATGATTAAGTGTTCTTGTTGAAACACTCGAGTTGTGTGTGAAAGTATTGAGGATACTCGAGCACTATGCTTTAACACTTGAGTATCAAGCATTTTCATGAAGTAAAAATCAATACTTTCAGACAACACTTGAGTTCTTGTTGAAAGTGTTGGTAACACTCGAGTTCTGAGCTGTAACACTCGAGTATTATAAGTTAAAATGTTTTTGGAAATCAACACTTTGAATGAAAACTCGAGTGTTAAGAGAAAGCGTTACAAACACTCGAGTAATGTTTTTGAACACTCGAGTATTGGTGATAAAATATGTTGTAACAGAGTACTTTCATGTGAAACTCGAGTATTAGTGTTGAAGTATTGACAACACTCAAGTATTGTGTTGTAATACTCGAGTATCGGGTTTTGTTTTTCAAAAGAATACTCAACACTTGAAACAGAATACTCGAGTTACAAATGGAAGTATTGACAATACTCGAGTATTGAGTTTGAACACTCGAGTATTGAGTCAAAATACTTGAACTTGAAGTATAACACTCGTGTTGTGGAGGAAGTGTTGCCAACACTCGAGTGCTAGATCATCGGGCAAAGTTTTCAAATGAAAGACAACACTACAAGCACAACACTCGAGTATTAAGTGAAAGTGTTGACAACACTCGAATATTGATTTTTGAATACTCGAGTATCGAGCTTCATTTCCTCAAAATCACAACACTCTCATCCTAACACTCGAGTAAAGGCAGAAAAGTGACAACACTCGAGTATTATGTTTTCAACACTCGAGTATTGTGACATTTCAAATAACTTCACTTCTTGTTTGTCTCTGAACACTCGAGTAAAAGCTGAAAGTGTTCTCCATCACTCGAGTACAAGAAATGAAACACTCGAGTATTTAGCCTATAATTCAAAACACTCTCAGATAACACTCGAGCATTTCCAAAAGTGTTTGTAAAACTCGAGTATTGACGTATAGCACTTGAGTATTGTTTTACAAAATTCATATTTCTTAGCAAACACTCGAGAACTTTAAATCATCACTCGAGCATTGTTCTCCAACGGCTATTTTCTCTCACTGACAGCTTTTTACCTGCTCTGCAACTTTCCTTATTCGTTACTAACAACGTTTGAATCTCACCTGCCTTCATAAATGCAGAAGCCCAGGATCATAGAAAGAGAAAAAGCTGTCCTTACCTCCTAACAGACAGATCGCATGATTCAGCCGTCGACGCCTACATTCCTCAGAAGCATTTAATACAGCATTAATGGTGAAGACGAAGGGTTGGTGAATGAGAGTAACGGACACTTAAATGTCTCTAACGGAAACTTCATTACCTCTCAACTATAAAAGCTCGAGCATTCATTGCAAAAGTAGAAAACAATTCTTACGAACATTCAAAGCACTCAGCGACTTTCTCTGTAAATCATTAGTATTTCACTGAGCTTCATTATTAGCTATTCACTCTTTAAGAGAGTTTCATTCAACTACTTCTTGCTTTAAACTTGTGAGATATTCAAGGTTGGGACCTTGAATTTATTGGGCTGAGAATTGATCAGAAAACAGAGAGAGTGTGACTCTGTTTCATTACGTATTGTAAGGGGGAGTGTGAATCTCCATTGTAAAGGCTGGTACGCCTAGTTTATTGTTGATTAGTGGATTACAAAGCTCAGAGGTGCTCTAGGATGACTAGAAGGACCGAACCAGGATAAATCCCCTTGTTCATCTCTCTTTTTATCTCTCGGTGACATTGGTCTTACTTTTGCATTTAAGTTTTATATTTAAAAAAGGGGACCAATTCACCCCCCTCTTGGTCTTATCCTGCACTAACAATAGTAACCAGCTCAACACTCATGATGGAAGGATAGGAATGCATAATGATCTGGAAGTGAGGAATGGAGGTGGAGGCTAGGGTATGGATAAGAAGAATGAGAGAATAGAGGGAAAATGAGGAAGAAAGTGAATCAGAATGGTGGCTGCTGCATTCCCCATGTCACTGTACGAAAATTACCCTAAATAGGGTTTCTTAACCTTCTTGGGTTATGTTAATGACATGGGTAGATTATTCTTTCCTTCTGTTTACATGCTTGATCATTGGTCGCGGTGAAGTATGAGTTGCGTCGCTGCGAAATGTTCCAGACCTGCCTCCTTACATTCTTTGTCAGAGTTCCTAAAATAAAATAGTAAAGATTTGAAGTATCTCTTGTTCATGATTCAAATTAAACTCAATTATATCGTATTTCACGGCAATTGCACCAAAAATCAAACTAATCAAAACAAACAACTTTAGTTTCCAAATTAAGCTCAAGAAAGGTCATGATGTGCCAAAATTGCATCAAATACTTTGGAAATTCAGGCAAAAGAAGTAAAGAAATATAGCTCAATCAAAATCCTTCTGGAGGCATCTCTCTGCTTTCATTCATGTTCAAACCCTTCACATTGTATCTTATACTTAGCTAGCCTGATCATAATCAATTCAAGACTTATAACTCCAAACTTCACTTACTTCCTTTTATCGGAATAAGATTGTCCTAATTGATACCAGGTTATCAGAAGAAATAGTCAAAAGTACTCTCTCTGTATTAGCTAACCATCTTGAGGACAGTCTCCCATATTAAACTCAACCTGGTCCCTCTCATTCTCCCATTTCTAAGAATAGCATACAGCTATGACTCCAAGCCACACAAGCTTAATTATTAAGGTCTATTTTAATCTTATGCGCATTAGTGCCAATTCATAGGTTTGGCCCTCAACCAACACCTTTCAATATCATCAAGGGAGTCTCTTAGAAACTTCTAGACCATGGAACATAAGTTAAAAATAAATTGTCTATCCTCCGTGGTAGCTAGACCGATAATTCTCCCAAACTAATCACAGAAGCCCGTTTGTCTTCTTAGGCGTTTCTCATTCCTCTTTGTCCTCTTCAAAATCCCTTTTTGCTCATCATCCTTCTCAGGCCATATTTCTCTTACAACACTGCTTGGGCTTTCTAGACACAAATTTATTTAATAGCATATTCACTATCTTTTCTATGCCACTTACTATATTAAAGGATTCAACAATCCTTACCTTTTCTCTTATGATCATCACAACGACGTTGCGGAGAGGACTAGCTCATATATTATTATGTACCCAAATCACTCAAAGGACTTTATCCTTGACTAATATTAGCCCATTTTTCCCTTTTCATTTTGGGAGTACTCTGTATGCCGCATTTTTTTATCATGTGGGAATATATGGAGAGAGAAGCACCCCACGTTTTACCATTGGTGCAAGTAACCCATACTGTACGAAAAGAGAAGCACCCCATGTTTTACCATTAGTGCAACTATTTCATATATTCCTGTCTCTCAGGAATCCGTTGCTCTCCCTGTCCATCAGGAAGCAGCTCACCCAACAATGGCGATTCATCCCACTTAATCCCTGTCTATCAGGGTCCTGCCTTCTTCCTGTCTATCAGGAAGTAGTGCGCCCAACCATGACAATATCATTCTGGCATAGGAAGATTACCACCCAAAACTTGGAGAGAACATGCCAGCTAAAACTTCCTCCAACATGCTTCCGTTGGGTACCTCCTCTTCTCATAACCTCTTAATCACTTAGTAGTGGCTTTTTTTTGCATAAATGAAAACTTCATTTCTCACTTTTCAATTTGGCACCTTTTCTGATGCCTAAAGATACATTACAATATCATTATTAACAACCTCAACGTTCAAGGCATCACCAAGTCCTGAAGTTTTATCTTTACTGTTTCTAGGTGTAACATATGTCATCCTCCTTACTTCCTCATCATTTGTATCATTATGATGGGCTACCTGACTTTCGCTTCAGTGGCTCTTAGGATTCATTGACCAGTACACACTCATCTCAAATTTTCATTTTGTTCTCACAGGAATCCTTTATCAATTAGAGATTTAAGCCTATATACTAGCAGATAATTTATCACTAAGTATCCTCAAACTCCACTACTAGTTCTATGCCTTTTCAGGCCTTTCTAGTTATTAAAATTGGGTCACCCAGGTTGGGTCATCTATTGTGGCTACTGATGCACAATAAAAACTGTAGCAATTACTATGCCTTGTACAGTCTATCTATTGTACTTATAGTAATCATGAGGCTTTTAACAATTCTAGTATCTTTAGTACTTTTCGTACTTTTACTGGCCACAATCTTCTCAACAATTATCCAACTCAATCTCATTCTTACCATCACAAGATAGGCCCAAAACAACATTCTTATAATCTTTATTCTAACATGCCTTAACAGCTCAACATCTGAAATGGCTGCCATCAAAGCCTACAACCATTCCCTATCATTAGCTACGGCTAAAGCTAATTGATCCAATTCGTAAGCCTTTCTAGCCTTCTGGATCCATGCTAGGTGAAAACCTTGCCCTGCAAAGTTGTATGTTCTCGTTTACATCTCGAGATGCTACCATCATATTGACTCATGATCTAAATGAAGTATATAAGGGGTTCTCTTCCCCTTTTCTGGATCCTCTTCTACTACTAGTATAATTGGCCTCTCTAGCTCAATCATAAAAGGCAATTCCAGTAGCTATCTCATTCTTGTAGCATACTTTGATATTTTCTTTACTTGGAGCTCTTCCTCCAGTACCGGCATCTCTTTCGACTCACTGGTTCTGGGTCGTACTCACGTGGATCGTATTGATTTACCGAGTAATCTGAGTACAAGCTTACCTTTGGGGTGTATGTTCTACCTGCGTCACCCCTAGTGCCTTATTGATAGGTTTGTGCGACTTCTGTGCTTTGGTCATTCATCCTTGACTACTCTACTTTATTCTTTCCAAGATATGGATATATATATATATATATAAATTTAATCAATCATAACTCATGAAGCAAATAAGCACAAATCACAAAGCTAACCAACATTCAATATCATGTACAAAAAATGTACAACCATACATAAACATGCCCAAAACCTATGAAACCTCTTATTTCCCCCTACAAGATTCATAATAGATCACTTTTGAACCACTTTTATGCCTTGGATAACTTAAATTGACCAAAGAAGTGAACTTGAAATTTTCAAAACGGAGTTACTGTTCATTAGTCAATTTTCCAGATTTCTGGCCCAACTTTGAAAATCATAACTAATTCTAGAAAAATAAAAAAATGAGTGGTTCCAATTTCTATTTGAAGCTTATTAAGTGATATATATGAGAAAAATACTCATTGGTCCAAATTCCTGCCCCATTTGAATCAGTTTATTCCGTCAAAAAGTACTATTCAAATGGTCTGTTTTTCTTTTTCCAGATTTTTTCCCTGAACTTTGGAAAATCATATCTCTTAATCTACACATCCAAATTTAGCAAACTTTGGCTCATTTTAAATCTTAGGATGTGTAGTATTTAAATTGAAAGTTTCAGCTGGTTTGGACCTCATTTTCTATTTTCCCTCTCCACTCAAAATAGATCAGTTTTCTAGGGTTGTTGGAACCCTCTTGACTTGAAAACTTGTTTTTCTTTCTAAAATCTTAGGAAACCTTTTTTTAAACTTGTAAGCTCCTTTTATTGCATGCCTATCTTGTTTAGCTTCTTTAAATAGTATTATGCATGCATCCTCATATATCCACTAGTTACCATGTAGAGGCTTATGTTTACATACCAACAAATGCTTAACTTAAACTTTTAAGCATATATACACCTTCCATCATTTCACAAAAAATTACACAAGCAAGGACATCATCTTTATTCACCAATAACTTTTTCCTTACCCTTTCTTGAGCTTGCACCTACATGGTTAGTGGGGAATAATGAGATTTTGAAAAATCCCAATAGCAAAACTTTCTAACACAAGTTATAAAATAGCATGATAACCTTTTATACAAGTGTGAATTCATAAAAGTGCAACATGTAACAATCAAATGCATATGGCCATAGCATACAATAGCACATATTCACACTTCCATCTTCATAAATTTCTAAACAAGTAATGCATAGTTCAACATATTTCAAAAGCAATAAAGCTTAAGGTTAGAGAGTTTTGCTACCTTTTTCCTTTAACCTTTCTTGACTTTAAAGTTCTCTTGGTAACCTTTTCCCACTAGCTCTACGACTTCTTGATCTCCTAAAGATCATGTAATAATATACTCATGAATTTCTAAACATCATAATGCAAGAAAACTTGCAAAAATGCAATGGAACTCTTATTGCCCATTGAAAACCCTTAAACTTTGGAAATTTATTCTTTTGACTTTCAATGCTTCCAAAATCATTTTCTTACTTTTACCATACACAAAATTGCCTTCTAAAGCTATTGGAAGCATCAAAATCATCAAAAACACACCCCTTCTATTTTTCCCTTAGGTGCTGTGAATCAGCAAAATGAAGGGAAAGTTGGATTTTTCAAACTTCGTTCCTATATACTTGTGTATTCTTGCTTTCCAATTACTTTCTATGCATTATACAACTCAAATACACATAATTTTTACAATCACCAAAACCAACAACAACCAACATCAAACTACTCTTTACTACTTAAAGAAGAGCTTGCAACCTTTTGTTACTTTTAAAACCTTTCCTTTTCCATTTTTATCTCTTGAGACCCTAGCCATTATCTTCTAAAAAGAGAGGCTTACTCACGAAAATACTCTAAGAGAAAGGTAGTAAAAGGTTGCAAAGCTTGAGAAAAGATGAAGATTTGGTTGCTTGAGATGCTTTACCTTGTTCTCGTGCGAGCTCTTCTTCCTCTTCTTGGGAGCAAAATGGCATCAACTATGGAGCTTGGAGGGAGGGAGAAAAGTGACGGTCACAATGGAAGAAGGAGAGAAGAAATGACTTGCTAAAAACTCTTCTTGAAACTTGTATGGTTGAGATTTTGTCTTGATCAACAAGTTAAATCCAAGAGCCAAGATTAAGCCACCGTTCCACCACTTGCTTGAATCCTATTGGCTCTCATAAAGCAACATTAATTAAGTGTACTTGGCCTTCTAGAAGCTTGTCTCTTGAAAAATGGAAGGTTGAGATTGAAACTTAATGGCTAAGTTTTCATCTTAAATGCTTAAGATTTGCCACTTGTCACTTTTTTTGTGGCTTGGTTAAAGTTGCAATTAATGCTCTCAAATACCCATTTAAGACTTAGTTAGGCTAATGGAATTGGTTACTATCTAGTTACTTACTTTAGTTACCATTTACCCTTGGTAAAAGTAACTTTTCTACGGTAATTCCTTTTTCTAACTTTCTGGAGATATTTTCTTCCTCATTTCATCTCCTCATGATTCTTACCATGTGGCGCCATTTTCTTCCCAAAAATACCCCTGGAGTTGTTCCACATTCAACAGGGTTCCTTGCTCCTGGCGAAACACCATAAAACATGCCACCCGTATGCAATTTGACTTTTGGGCATTAAAAATTCCTAGAATTTTCACTAATAATCCAGCCCTCTTCTGTTCCTCAAATTGCTTCCTGGATATTCCAGAATTAATTTTTGAAGAATATACCTCTTCCAGGGTTTTCGGGGTATTTTTCTCTCCGATTTGGACAATCGCCTTTACCGGATACTGAATAGTAATTCTATTAATTACTATAAAATTCATCTTAATTTTCCACATCCTGGACTCAATGGATTACGTCCTTCTGATACTTTAAACAATTATTTTTTGGCCATTAAATTTTTAAAATTCCATAATTAAAAATCTAGGCCGAATCTTAAAAATCCACGACACGTGGTTATGATCCGCTAGTCCTGCTCTATCTTTCAGGCGACTTTGACTTTTCCTATGTTTTTAGTCAACCTTGACTTTTGACTTTGAATTTGACTTTTTTGTCAACTTTGACTTTTTGGTTGACTTTTTTGTCAAATTACTAGAATGCCCTTACTTTTGCTATTCTTTTCTAAATTCCATAATTGCTTTTAATCTTTATATCTGAAGGACATTTATGCCTTTGGCCTTTTATGCCAAATGACCATTTTACCTTTGGTCAATTATATCTAATGACATTTATGTCCTTAACTTATCTCACAATTACCGATTTATCAACTATCAGAAAATCATGGATATTACAGCAAGCATGTGAACATGGAATTCCAGACATCTACCATGCAGCACACCTACTTTCACATAATGCAAGATCTACACGCTAGTCCCCACGTGATGCATGCACACATATCCTTCCCTACCTATAAACTTCACCCCATAGAGCCTCAGATAAACCACATTTAGCCTTACTTTCGCCTCTGTATTCGGCCCTACACAATTCCTCAACTTTGTCTTTGACAGATGGGACCCATACATCTTCTTTGCGACCTTCTCACGATGCTCATGAATTAGTTGGATACATTGTGCTTCCTCTCCTTCACTATTCATGCATTGAAAGATTCAACAATATTAGTTGTGATATTATCACATCGTTTGAATGAGAACTTGCTTATAGCCCGCTTATCTACATCTCCTTGATTGTTTAGCCATTCATTTAACTCCGGGAGAACTGGCGCATATGCTTCATCGCCTTCTTGAACTCATCCGACAGCCTGGTTTATGCAACTCTATCAATCAACGTCAGAGCATCTTCTCTGCATTGACCATTTGTCCTCCTTCTTCCCCTATTCACCTTACCCACCTCTAAACTGAAGTTCTCTTTAACATGTCTGTAACAATAAGCGTGCCTATCTCCCACAAAAATTGCATTCAAAACACCTATGATTGAATTGTACCGGTCAGAGACAATTGTCAATTCCAGTAAGCCAACAATCTGTTTAATCATAGACATAAACTAGGTCCAATCGTCTAACGTCTCTCCTTTCACAACTGCTATTGCAAATGGCAACATCTCATTATCTGCGTCATAGGCCAAAACTGCAAGTAGCATCCCCTTATATGGGCCACCTAAATGAGTTCCATTAACATATAGTACAAGTATAGTCCCTCATAAGAATCCCTCCACATAAGAACCATAAGCAATGAAAACATGTTCAAACTTACCCCCATAGGCGGCCCATTCAGCTACTGTTTTATCATCGGTTTCCTTCAAACTCTGGCAAATCATGGTATCAGCATTTAAGATTATTCAGGCTTGCCACGTAGATTTTCCAGTGCCTTCTCCTTTGCTCTATAAGCCTGTTTGTATGGTAGAGTTACACCATACTTCCTATGCAGAGTCTTCCCGATATCAGTTGGGGACTTGTTTACATGGGTCCTTAACTCATCAGTCACTATTGAGGCTATTAAACTGGACCTCACACCATGCTTAACCTCTAAATTGTCTTAGGCAGAATGAACATGCTGATTAATTAGCTTAGTCACCGGAAGCATTGGGGTCCTCTAGCCTACTGCATTAGCACATAACTTCTAATGACAACCTTCTACCTTACACACTTTACATAGATTTTATCCCAGGAATTCCACTGATACCTATGAACAAAGTTGTGCACAATGCTGTACTTGAATAAAGATGTCCTAAATTCATCAATATGTGCAAAGCACTAACCTACCCCAGAAATAATCCCCTTCCATTTTCCATAGCTCATGTCATGCTATGTGACATTTCAATCATCATATCCACACTGTGACTTGGTCCACCTCCATCATTGGCCTCATAAGTTAGCCCTTCACAACCATTACCATCCCACATAGGCTCCACTTCATTGCTTAAACTCACCGGAGGTCTAAAAATTTCCCGTGACAATGTGAACAATTTGTCATTCCTGCATACATATCAAAATAACATACTAGTGTTTACCAATTTCACAATGCCACTTACCAACTTAAAACATCAACATTTAGAGACTTACATATCCTAAGCATGCATTTCCACTTCTTCATTCCCATTTTCTTCAAATGCTACATACACATGTGCAGTACTATCATTATACAAAAATAGAGTTTTAACGTCAACTTAACCATCAATATCTACTAAAGTCTTTTCATCAAACCTTATAGTATATTTAATATTACACCTTCCATCTTCACCCGTCCATCTTCTTATGATTACCTTCAAATCATCAAGTGTGATCCCAAGTTTGATCACTTTAACCTTCACACTACCACCTTTGTACTTGCTTTGACCTTTATCTCCACAAATGAATTTAACCCCTAAGTGGAAATAACAAAACAACTCTTTCTTACCGCTACTACAGCTAATATTCTCATCCATTTTGGTCACCTGCAACACAAAAGCCAGAACTTTCAAGCTATGGAATCATTTTTCAAATATTATACCAATGAATAATTTTGAATAAATAAATCAACCCGCTGCTCCTCCACAACAAGGAATAATTTTTCCCATCCTGTTTCCATAAAATGACATTATAATTCTCTCATCATCCAATTTTAAAAAATATGCCTTGTTCTATGTTATGATACTCCAGTGAATAAACCACCTACGCACAAACAGTACCTATTAATCTCAACACCAAAATACCATCCATTGGGTAGTTTGGATAGAGCAGTAAAAAAACATGGAGGAAAAAAAACGTGTAATCCCAACCAAATTAGACTGCATACGTGCTACTTCTACCTCGCATTTGCCTAAACTCTTCCTGCCAATGCAGACATCGTCAACTTCTGCATACTTATATAAACATGGCAAAAAAAATTGTAGTTTTATCCATTACACGTGTGATTAACTTTTTGCACCGTGTATGCAAATAACGGTTTAGAAAGTTGACTGTTAACGTCCCATATGAGCATAACAGTTTACAAAGTGAACATTTGATCCGGCCATGATTGAAAGTATAAATTTATCGTTTTTAAAGCCTTGAAAATGGATTAAAACACTTGTGATTTCCAAGGATTGCACTATATGGTGTAACCCCAGGGTCATTTTCTATGAAGCCTCAGGAGCAAATGGTTTGATTAGCTTGTGTTTAAGTTCGCCTTGAAGATTGGAAAACCGTTTTGATTATAAAATGTTTATCGAAACTGGAATGTAAAACTAATTTCCTTTTTGGGTTTTTGGATTATGGGAATGCAACAAAGTAGAATAGTAAAAAACAAAAACTATTTGATGATGAATTCCTCTTAGAAAATGGTTTAGGCTATCATAGTTCACAGAAGATAAGGTAGAGTAGTAGTTTCGCATTAAGTTTCGTTATAAAAACCCCAACCACTCGTTGGGTCAGAAATTTCATGCAATGAACTCCATTCTATGAAACCCTTTAAGAACACTTAGTGTGTGCAGAGAACATGCTAAGTGAAAATGCAATTCAAAACATTATCACCTCCAATATCTATCACAACTAGGAAGATAAAAGAGAGCAACAAAGATTGCATTGAATAGATAGAAATGAGACTTCACACTACCAAGTCAAACACTAAGCAAATCAATACACAAATTAATCCAAGTTTGGTACGACCGTAACCAAGTATTTGAGTACAAATTACTAGTCATAACTCAGCAACTAAGAAATCTATAACAGAAATACAGATTGAAACCACTACTCCCCTTTTGAAGCTCTTGAACTTAGGCCTTCTCCATCTCCAAGAGGAAGGGAGAGGTTTAGCTACTCATCAGTGCTCTTGGTGGAGGAATAAGTATGCATGATGGTCTGGAAGTGAAGAAATGAGGTGGTGGCTAGGGTTGTGGATGAGAGAATGTGAGAGAATATGAGAGAAGAGATGAAAATCTTGATTCAGAGTGTGGCTGCTGCATCCCCCTAGTCTCTCTTCAAAAATTGCCCTAAATAGGGTTTCTTAACCGTTCTAGGTTGGATCTATGACGTGGGTCGGTTATTCTTTCCATTTGGAGCCTGATCTGGTAACTGATGCGCAATATTCACCGCAAGGAACCACTACTAAGAGTTCTTTGCTTGCATGCTTGAATTTTGGCCGTGGCGAAGAATGAAATGCGCCGCGACGAGATGTTCCAGAGCTACTTCCTTACATATTTGCTGCAGTTCTTGAAATGAAATAGTATTGATTTGAAGTATCACTTGCTCATGATTAAAATTAAGTATAAATAAGTAATGTTTCATGATGATTGTACCCCAAATTCAAACTAATCAAAACCAACAACTCTTGTTTCCAAATTAAACTCAAGTAAGGTTATAATGGGCTAAAATTGCATTAAATACTTCGTAAATTCAGGCAAAAGTAGCAAAGAAATATAGTTCAATCAACATTCTAAACCGTATGTCATATACGAGGTTCAGAAAGTGCACATTATAAACTGTACCCCAGAGGTGCGGTTTAGAAAGTTCACTAATCTTAAAGACACAAATTCCAACTTTCTCATTCGCATGCGGAGTCATTCGAATGACATATATCTCATTCGTATGTAGACCTCATCATCAACGTAACGAAGTTAACTGGTTAACATAAAGAATTGCACGTAGTCATTCAAATCACACATAGGGCTCATTCGAATACTTCACCAATTTCACTTTCTAAACCGTAGCTACTCTTGTGTAGTTTAGAAAGGTCTCGTGTCGATACAAAGTTTGTCTTTCCTAAAACTTGCATATTCCTTGACTTTCCAACCTAGTCAAACATCGTGAACTGTGACCATTATGAAAATTGCACTTTATCATTCGAATACTCCACCAATTGGACTTTCTAAACCGTATATACTCTTGTACGGTTTAGAAAGTGTAACACACCTTACTAATCTTCTTAACTTCCTTTTTATATTGATTTGGAACCAAAGTGAAGCCTCAAATAGCTTACAAAGTCCAAAAGAGTCAAAATGAAAACTAAGTTTTGAAAGTTACTATTCACAGCTTTTTGGACCAACTTTGAAAATTCATAACTAATTTTAGAAAAATCAAAATTGAGTGGTTCCAATTTCTATTTGAAGCTTATAAGTTCCTCTATGGGATACAAATACTCATTTAGTCATTAACTTTCCCAATTGATATAGTTTATTGCGCAAAAATGTACTGTTCATTTGGTAATTTTTCAATTTTCCCAGGTTTTTCTTGATTTTCTTCAAACTTTGGAACATCATAACTTTCTGTACAAAACTCCAAATTGCTTGTTTTAAATCTTGCAATGTGAACTATTTTTCTGGAAAATTTCAACTCATTTGGAGTCCATTTTCTATGTTTCACGATAAGTCAAAGTAGGGGGTTTGACCAACTTCACATTTAACAATTAGTCAAACTTGCCATTTTGTAACTTCATAATTTTGACACACTAACTTTTAAGACTCTTTTAATCATAATTAACCATGCAAATTGGAAGTTCTTTAAGCATACATTAGTCACCTCATAATAACCAAACATGCATGGGTTTAGAATTACATATCACTTTACAATCCTTAATCAAAACAATATTAGGTTTACAACATAAATCCACATTCATAAACATATAAATCTTCCTTCAAGCATCATGCACTTTCTCCTTACCCTTTGATGAGCTTCCACCTAAAAATGGTTAGTGGGGTAGAATGAGATTTTTGAAAATCCCAATAGCAAAACTATCTAACATACTTTCATAAAATGCATGACAATTTTTCATATGAATGTGGAATAATAAAAGTGCAACATGAAACACATAAATGCATATGGCCATAGCATGAACATGCACACATCCACACTTTCATCATCATAAAGTTCAAATCAAGTAATGCATTATTCAATAGAATTTTCATAATAACTTAGATTAGAGTTAGATGGTCTTGCAACCTTTAGCTTATATTTCTCCTTAACTTGAAGGCTCTCTTGATGACTTGAGAAACTAATTCCTTTCACCAAACTTTTGCCTACACAATTGACAACATTATGGCCATCAAACACAAGCCATTTCCAAGGCAAAATTCAATGTAAATCTCCCTTAAACATTCCCTTGAACTTTATAAACCTTAAGACTTTAAATTTGTCTTTAGTGTTTTCCAATGCTTCCCTAAACTTGTGGTCACTTTTACCCTACACAAAAACTCATTTTGAACCCATTGGAAGCATCAAAATCATCAAAAGTACATTCCTTCCTCAAATTCCAGACTTGGCCGAGACACTTCTCAAACTACCATCAACATGATTTTTCCAACTTCTATCACTTATACCATCATATTCTTGATCTCAAACTCATATTCATAGATGGTATAGTTTGGATTTAACTCTCTCATATCAAGTAAAAATTTGGGCAGCATCTCCCCTTAAAAATTCATCATCCCAAATTTTACAAAACTCAAAAAAAACTCAAACAACAAGATTTATATCAACATGCTCCTTACATCACAAGGAGACTATTGCAACCAATCACAAGCTAAATCCCTCTCTTTCTCACTTTTGCTCTCAAGAACCCTAAGTATCAAACTTGAGAAAGAGAGACCAAATCAAAATTCCAATAACATTTAGTCATCAGTTGAAAACATAACCCACGTCCAACATTCAATAAAAGTCATCGGTTTCAATTTAAATGGCATTTTTCTGATGGTGAATGATTTATATCGCATATTTTACACTTCTAAACACTGCACAATTAAGACAGTGGTTTATGTAACCGATGACTTATATAATGAATATTTAATTTATTTTTTCAATTGCGATATTTAGTCAACGGTTATTTTTAATAATGAAAATACCACCTGCTTTTTTCATAACGTTGGTTTCTTATTGTGTAGTAGTGTATGAAGACGAGTGTATGGAATCGTTTTGGGCCTTATTGGGCTACTATTAGGCTCTCAATTTAGTTAGGCTTTAGACAATAACTTGGCAAAATTATAATAACTTTCAGGCCCAATTAACTTTTGATCTAATAATACATTTTTAATATTCTTCTTCAATTATTTTTCTCCTTTAATACCTCATATAATCTTTAAATACCACTTGAAAACTTTTTTTCTATTTTATTTTATATTTGTGTAATTTTCTTGCATTTTCTGGTAAATTTTTTTGTAATTACACTTAAATTACTCAAAACCTTTTAAAAGATACAATTTTAAAATCAAATAAAGGATTATTAAAATAACATTCCTTCCCCTCCTTGTAGGGTTGGAAATACGGGTTGGGCTCGTGGGCCCAACCCGCCAGCCCGCTAAAATTGGCGGGCTCGGGCTGGCAAAAGCCAGCCCACCAAGGTGAACCTGCGGGTTGGCGGGCCAGCCCGCCTAACCCACTCTTTTTTTATTTTTTTTTAAAAAAATTATTTATATGTTTTTTACCTTTTTTAATCACAATATTTTTTACAAAGGAAAAAGTAATATTAAATTCTATTTTTAGGAAATTAGTGAACAATTATTGATAAGATTGAAAAGAGAATCATAAAAATATGCAATTGGGTAAAAAAATAAAAAAAAATATTTTTATAAAAAAATAAAATAAAAAAATATTTTGGCGGGTTGGCGGGCTCGGGCTGGGGGAACCCCAGCCCGCCACCAGGGAAGAGGGTTGGCGGGCTAGCTTGCCCAACCCGCAACCCGCGGGCTGGCCCGTATTCCCAACCCTACCTCCTTGCAAAGCAAACACGGCCCAATGGACTTGAAATAACTTGTAAGCTTTTTATAGAGTTTGTTTGGTTCACTTCCCAAAATCTAGATTTTACCCCAAAATCTAGGTTTTGTCCAAGTACTCACATTTTTTGGAAAAACTATTTTGGATACAAAATTTCGGTTTGAAAGCTAGTTTTTAAAAAGCTATTTTCTTATCAAATCACACATTCTTTCCTAATAAATTTTCTCTTTCCTACTTTTTCTTTCTCTCTTTCATCTTTGTCTCCTACGTTTTACCTCGGAATTCGTAAAAGTCAAAACTTCCCAAACAATTACATTTTCAACAATTAGGTTTTGCCTAAGAATTCATAAAAGCTATTCTTCAAAATCTATTCTCTAAAACCTAAGTTTTACTTCGGAATCAGTAAAAACTATTCTCAAAAGGACTTCTACACGTGCCTTAAAGCATTCTCTAAATCACTTTCCAGTTCCAAAACTATTATGTAATTTGATAATATTTTTTTACATTTAAGGCTTTTATCTTCCACTAATTATGATATGGTTTATGTACACTTTTGGTCTGATTTTTCTAATACTTCCTTTAAATTGAGGTCACTACTCTCTTTCATTTTGGCCCTTGGAACCTTCCACGAGTAAGAAAATATGTATGCTTTAATTAACCCTTGAAAAACTTTTTATTTAGGATTAAATCCTCTATTTTATCTTCTTCGGGCACTCTTAGAACTTCTGCTCAACTGAACTTGGTATTCTACTTAATTCAATCTTATTTTTAAACTTATATATCCAAAATATGGGATATTACATTAATGAAGCTAGCTTGAAATGGCAAAACAAAATCAATGAGAGAGACATTTAGGTTCCAGCGGATCAATTTAATAATTGATATGTTATTGAATTGATTTTATGGGACCAAAGAGTCATGCGCCCTTAAAAAAAAGAGAGAGAATACGTAATTATTAAAGTTGATAATTTATTTATTTGCCACCAAGAAAAGTGAACACATATGGTGGCTTTTTACAATATTACACGTTTCTTTTTCCCCTTGTTGAAATATTACATCGTTCTTTATTTGGACAACTGTGAATAAGAAAACATGGTGCGACTAACTTATAATTCAAGGGCAAAAGACAACCCTATAGTTAGTTCCTGATGGGCAACTATGAGTTTTAGTATTGTCTTCTGGGAAAAGGTAAGCATCAGGGCACCTATCAGCAGGACATCGAAGACTTCTACATCCATTAGAGGTTGGACTGAACTCCATGGGAATGTTGAAACCGTCGATCACTGAGATATCGTAGAAGTCCAAATTATTGGGTTGGTTCAGAGAAAATTCTGCAAGTGTAGTTGGTGGTGCCCCAGAGAGTCGGCATTGAAGCACACCTCCACAGTCACCAGTCCCGCAACGGCCACGACCCGATCCATCAAAATTGCAGTTGGTTCGACCCCATATACGGCCACTGGTAGTGCCAGCGGGCACATCGAGAGACCAAGTCTGGCCGGTATTCAATTGTTGGCCGCCGCCGGTGGGCAAGGCGGCAGGCCACACCGTGTAGGAGCATCTGTTTGTGATATCAAACCTAGCAGCCTCTGCAAAGGTGAAGCTGATAGCCAGAACGATGGATAGCACACAAAAGCTTTTGAGGAGTTTCATTGTGGGAACTATATTATGTGTAGGATTGCTTGTGAAGAAGAGAGGGACTACAACTAAGGGTATATATAGAGTTTAGCAGGCTGTGTTGTTACGCTTTTGAATTTTAAACGATGTTGCCATGACTTGTCTACGTATAATAATATATATATATATATATATAAACAAGTTATATATATAATAACCATTGTGGAAGGCCTTTGTGCTAGTCAAGTTACGACTTAACATAAAATCTATGAGCTTGCATTGTTACGTTGGATACGTGCATTGACGGAAGTTATTGAAAAAAGTTTCTATCAAATTTTAAATTTTTAATATGGGTAATTCAAAAAGTATAATGTTTATCACATCTGATTATTTACACAATAAGGACCATTCATTGATTTTGTAATGTGCATTATAATAAGGACACATGCATTTTAGGTGAGGTGAGCCAAGGCCAAGGTATGTCTCCATGTTAAAAAAACGCTTACAAAGATACATACAAGTCTTCCATAAAAAAGATCCTCACACCAGCTGTGTGATTTAAACTCATGACTTTATGTGTTATGATCCGACTTCTTATCAACTAGATAATAAATTAAAATACTGATGATTGATTTTGTTGACAAACTGCAAGATCCTCATAACTACTAGAAAAATACGATTTAGCGACGGAAAATCCATCGTTAAATGGCTATTTTCCGTCGCTAAAACGAGGGTCGCTGATATTTTCCGTCGCTAAATGGAAATTTTCTGAAGGAAACTAGCCATTTAGTGATGGATTTTTCCATCGCTAAATGACATTTTTCTAGTAGTGTTTAGCATATATATATATATATAGTGTTTATATTATTATATTGAGAGAGTTATAATCCTAATTTTTATCCATGACATCACCATTAAGAAACTCTTAGCATATATATATATATATAGACATACATACGGCATAATCTTCTCTAACAAGTGGTCAATAACTTGATGTACGCCAACTTTGTCATGCTCATGACAAGGACTTCATCTACCAATTCGCGTTTGGCGGCTTTCTTTCTTTCTTTCTTTGCCTTTTTACAATAAATGAATAATAAATTAAAATACTAATGACCGATTTTGTTGACAAACTGCAAAATCCCTCTTCGTATTAATTGCATTCTAAACTTTTCATGCAGATATTTGTTTTAGCAATTTTATCATAAGGGCTTTTGCTTCTTTCATTCGGCTTAACAATAGATGATATTTCTAAATTCTTAAAATGTAGATCTTGCATTAAAACATTTAGTTTGTGGTGAAATTGTCAAGGGAAAATGATAAAAAAGAATCTAGAAATTGTAAAATCTCAAATTGTAAAATCACAACTTATTTTATATACATACTTACCTCAATCGAGAATCATTTTAGAGAAGTAGTTTTTACCGCTAATCAAAATAGGCACTAAATAAATTTTATAATATATTGATCGCCATATATATTCCTTTTATTCAACGATTTTAAAAAATTAAGATATTCAATTAACCATAATTAATATTATCAATAATTTAAATTGTACAGAATTTAAAACTTTTTTCGGCAACATGTACAAAAATTAAGGACAAGTGTAATCAAACTATAACAAGTCAATAGTAGCTTTAGGACAAGTGTAATCAAGCTATAACATGTAAAATTCAAGGAAAAATTAATTTGCAAATCCTTATAGTACATCTGGCCTTTAATATAAGATCCGTTAACTTTTTAAGGAGATTAAGAAGTTTAAATACAATACTCTAAAGTATGTCTATTTATCATTTTTCTCCAAGTTAATTTATCTAACTTATAAACAATATATAATTTATTTTTTAGGCTTCAAAACCAATATATAATTTAATAATACACATAAATAAATAATTTTAAATAATGATTTAACTTTCTTAATCTTCTCTTGAAAAAGTTAACTGACTCTTATATTAAAGATCGAAGGTAACAGTTTTACATGAAATTAATTATGTCCATAATTTTTTAATTAATTATGTCCAGTTATTAATCTCACCTGGGTTCCAATTCTTCCAAGTTTTACACTGGAAGTGGACTCTCAGAAATGGAAATGCAATTGAATAAATATACCAAATAACTATTAAAGTAAAAGGCCATGTTATTCAAATATATCTTACAGAATTTTTTTACAATTTCAACTCCTGGGAAAAAAATTATTAAATCAATTATAAAAGCACTTTCACCTAGTCATGACAAAACTCTTCTCGTATTAATTTCAACACTTGATGGTTTTTTATATATTATTTTGCATTATATTGATAAATAGGTTTGAGGGTATGATGGTTATTAAATTTTTTGGATTATAAAACACACATTTTAAAATTCCATTTCTTTATGAATATTGATTTAGAATTTTTTACATTGTCATCGTCCCTTTTGGAAAAGTTTGAAATTTCAAACGGTATTTTTGTAAGAAAAATCTATTTTTAATTAGGTTTTTATGTTTTTTTTGTCAGTCACATGAAGCTATGTAGACCTTACCAAACTTTTTATGTATCTTACTACTAATTAATAGATTTAAAGTCACTAAATGAACCATAGTTCCATGAACCTAATTATGGTTGTTTGTCATGTCAGATTGTTACAAAATATTAAGATATCCTGCTTATTAGAGGTGAAGACAGAGTAATTAATGAAAGAAATAAATATTTTTTCTTCAAAATAAATAAATAAATTATTAATTAATTAATGGAAAAGGGAAAGGCATGTGACATAAAGGTACTCAAAGCACACCAGAAACAAAATGTTTGTTTGGATTAATGATAAAAAATATTTTTCCAACATGATTTAAATTTTACAAATTAAGTATATGACATAATTAGTTTTATTTCAATTTGTGTGAACGTGATAGTCTAATGTGATCTCAAACAAACCCTAACCAAATTCCTGCCCAACACAACCAAAGAAAAATAAACCATAAATAAATAAATAAAGGCTTCACTTTTATTTGTCTCTCTAATTATTGTGATACACTCATCAAATGTAGTAACTCATAACCCATATGATGTGCCAAGTGCATACACTAACTTTAGGACAAATTACACATCTTTTTAAACATGCCAACATTATACACTTCTTTTCCCTTTTTATGTAAAAAAATTTCACTATATTTCCCCAAATAAAAAATATAATATTACTAAAAATTTCTTATATATTATCTAAAATATATTAATCTGAATCTTAAGGGAAAATATAAATATTAAAATCTAAGCTTTTTTGAAGAAGATAATTATTTAGTATTTATTCAATTTTTAATAAAAATAATCTTTTTAAACATGCCAAAGCCCAACATTATACACTTCTTTATTTTTAATTAAAAATTTAATATTTTCTCACTATAAAAATTGCATTGTACAGCTATTATTTTGCTGTAAAAATGAATTATACTTATTGTAATTATCGCTACAAAATCGTATATATTTTCTAATATAAACTATTTTGAATTCCTAAAGTGAAGATAAAAATATTTAAATCTATGTTTTTTAAAGAAGATTATTATCTATCTATTTAATTTTTAATAAAAACACCGTAATTATCGCTAAAAATCTTTATATATTTTCTAATATAAACTAATTTCAATTCTTAAGTGAAGATAAAAATATTGAAATCTATGTTTTTAAAGTAGATTATTATGTATTTATTTAATTTTTAATAGAAAAACCTTTTTCTTATAAATATTTGATCATATATTAATTTAAAATTTTCGAGAACGTCCTCATTACAAAGGAGAAGATTTATATATAATTTTTAAACAAATAAAAAATCCATTTACAAATCAAATTTATTGTTGAATTATTAAAAATTGCTCTTTCAAAAAAAACAGAGACATTGGGTGCCTTTCCAAGGTAAATGAACAGTGTATAGGCTTTTATTCAAATGTCCGACTAGCCTTCAAGCAATACTGTCTGATTTGAAGGTTAATATGATGGGCTAGTTGACTGATTGGGAACATGTTAAAAAAATTTTGAGATGACTTTACCACACAAATTATTTTGAGAAAATGACAAACATGTAAATTTCAGAGGACATGATAAAAAATAATTTAGAAATTGCAAAATCCCAAATAATTTTTTTACCGTTTTCAATAAGGTATTAATCACTAGCAATTCACGACTTAATTATAATAAATATGTGATTTGTAATTTTGCATTTTCCAAATTCTTTTTTGTCTTTTTCCCATTTTTTAATGTATGTATGACTAAAACTAAATGTTGTGATCTGTATATAAAATTGGTGAAGTTAGGATCAATGTTGTTGCGTTGATGAATTCATAGAGTTAAAATATAATTTCAACATTTTGAATTAATTAAATAAATGAAAATAGATGTAATTAAATTGGTGGTGCTGCACTTGCTCCCCCTTCTCCCTTGGTGATTAAGTGAGTCCTAGAGGGATATTTCAAATAAACTTTCATTGTTCACTTGTTCTCCCAATTTCACCCCTTTCCCCTTTTTGTTGTTTGAAATTAAGATTTATAGGGTTGTTTGGGCTTTGACCTTTTTATCTTTTGTGGACTTAGGGCTGGTTTGGATGCTAGGTTTGAAACCTAGGTTTCACAGATTCCGAGGTAAAACCTAGGTTTTGAAATGTGATTTATGTTTGGGAAGTTATAGCTTTTACAGATTTCGAGGTAAAAAAGTAAGAAAAAGTGGGTATGAAAGAGGAAAGTAAGAAAGAGTAGTAAAAAGAGAGTATGAAAGAGAAAACCTAGGTTTCAAACCTAGGTTTTGAAACCTAAGTTTCAAAACCTTGAAACCAAACCAACCCTCATATAAAATACTTCTTGTTTCTAAGGAAAATGATTTAAGAGGGAAACAATTTATCGGTTGATGTGGTAAGCGATCTCATCCCGTAAGGAGGAGAATACAAATTTAAATCCCAGGTAATGCACTTTTTATAGAAGGCAAAAACATTTATGTTCTAAATATCGAAAGATATTGGTGTCAAGCCCTGAATAACTTTGGCCGCACTTGATAATCAATTACACAAGTTCTCTCATGCCATGCGGCCTCTCTTTGTCCCCAATTTCTACATGTTCACTACCAGAAAAATGTCATTTAGCGACGGAAAAATCCATCACTAAATGGCTATTTTCCATGAGAAAATTTCTATTTAGCGACGGAAAATATTAGCAACCCTCGTTTTAGCGATGGGAAATAGTCATTTAGCGACGGATTTTCCGTCACTAAATGGTATTTTTCTGGTAGTGGTTGACACTTCAATATGACTGCAAATTTCTAAACATCATTTACTCTTTGCATTATGCTCCCTCTATATTTCACAATATAAAGTCACCTCAACTAATTTTTTTAAACAAAAATATGATAGTTAATTAAATAAATCTATGTTAAATTAAAAATTCAAACTTTACTCATATTACAGGGTAAGTGGCTTTTCCTCTAATGCCCTTGTAATGTTTCAACCTCCAATTTTCTTTTTTCTCAATAATTAAATTGTACATAAAACAAGTGACATTTTGATATATTATAAAAAAAATTGGTGCAATGATGATTTTTTACAATTTTAAAAAAATAAAAACCGCAAAATTTTAGAGCATTTTTCATTATAAAAGTCGTAAAGCTTTCAAAAATGAACCTTATTTTTCTATAAAATATCAAATTTCACTCCTTTTATGTAAAATATAATAATCAATAGAAAAAAAACTGGTGCGTGACGCGAGTTGGTAGAGCAGCTAAGGCTCCCCTCAAGACACGAGTTTGAAAAGGAGACAAGGAATCTTCGAAAAAAGAAAAACACCTTTGAGTAGCTTGGATATTTAAAGAGTTATTAGAGGATCATTAATTATTCTATTAATGACTTAAATTGTAGACTCACTGCAAACAAAAAATATACTTCGCAGAGGTTCATTTGTTGCGGTTGTAGAAAATACTACTATATTATGGATCTGTAACAGTTATTAGGTAAACCGCTACAAATTTACAACCCTTTCATTATATTCTGCTATAATGGGAAGAGATTACTAGTGGTTAAAAGTCACTACAAATTTGGAGGCGGAACTTTGCAGTGATTATATAATCAAACCGCTGCAAAAATCCATTTGCAGTGTTTATTAGAACCGTTACCAAATGACATCACTTCGTCATTTTGTCACTTCACATTGCAACGAAGGTCAAATCGTTGCAAACTTGAAACATTGCGAGTTGGAATGGATTTTGTAGCGATGCTGACAACCGCTACTAAAAATAAACATTTCCAAGATAGTGGCAGATATTTGCAATGTTTATGTAGCGGTTGTGGGACAACTGCTACACAATTTGTCGATAGCGATGTGATTTAGTAGTGGTTTTGGACGGAACCACTACTAATTGAACTACTATTTAAGCCCCCACCCTTCTCACTTTTGTATTAATTTAAAAAATGTCTTATCGAAGGAGATTTTCAAACATCTTGTTCCTCCAGAAGTTTCTTTTGAGACACTGTAGAGATTAGTATCTAAATTTTTTTAATTTAAATTGTTTGTATTATTGTATGGTTGTTTTATATTTATTTTGTGTTAATTATATATTTTTATTTTTCTTTATTTATATATTTCAATATATATTTTTAATTATTATAATATTTATTTCTTATAGATGGCTAGTCCTGATCATAGTCGTAGATATTGTGGCTGTTGAGATACACGTTTAGGCCTCCCAATTTGATCCGAGACATACCTTAGACCTTCTTGGTGTTAGGTCTCACATCTCTTCCTCTATCAAAATTTTCATTCCTTTGCCCTTCCATGGAGGCCCGCCCATTCTCTTCTACACTCCCCTATCACCTTGAGGGAGCCGGCCTCCGCCTCTCCATTGAGCACCCTCTCCATTTATAAATACATTTAGATTTCACAGTCTCTCTTTACCTTTAATTTAAATCAGACAGTGTACAAAAAATATAATAAGTCCAATATATAAATTAATTATATACATTCAAATGAAATAATCAAACAAATTAAATACCAATTAATTCTAAAATGGAGGGTAAATATAGACCATTAGATCTCAATGGAGAAGGATTTTAAGGCCCCGCCCCCATCTCCTTTATACGAGAGAAATGCCTCCACTAACCTCCCTCTTCACTTTCTCTCCACTCAATGTCTCAATCATTTAACCAAGTTTAATTTAATGAACTAGAAGATTATAAACTCACCGATATGAAAGCGTATGCCAATCAGCAGATTCTAGAAAAATTTGTCTCTGAAAAAAGAAGACTAAAACATTGGGAAAAGATATATCAGTTGACTAAGCTTAAATGCTGTTTTGTTTTTATATAATCTTTTTTTGACACAATAAACTTCAATTCTCCACTTCAAGGATTTAATGCCAAAAAATTCATCGAATGAATGAACACCTCTAACTAATTTAGTATATATATATATATAATATAGAGAACATATTTAGAAAGATCGGGCATAGTATGTAATACAGGCTGATGCTTAGAAGAAAAAGATGAAAGAAGACAGAGAAAAGTTACAGACCGAAGGGTCTATTGGGAAAATGAAATGAATCGTGTTATTGTTTCTATGATTAAACTTGTCCTTTTATATATACACGTGTAGGGATAAATATAATTCTAACTAAATGCTAACTATTAGTTACAGGTCTAACTGAACTCTAACATCCATCATTCTTACAGCCTGTCACCCCCTGAGCCGCAAGCTGGAACATGTATATCAACCATGCCTAGCTTGGATAAAAGAAAATGAAATGGTGCAGGAGAGAGAGGTTTCGTGAAAATGTCTGCTAGTTGATCTTGAGAGATCGTAATGGGAGAAGATGAATGACACCCTCTTGGACCTTGTCACGAACTAAATGGCAATCCAGCTCAATGTGCTTAGTATACTAATGAAAGGTAGGATTAGAAGCAATTTGAATTGTTGATTGGTTATCACAATATAGTAGGGCAACCCTAGAGTGAGGAACATGAAGATCATCTAGCACATACAGCAATCATTGGATTTCACAAGTGGTGATAGCGAAAGCTCAGTATTCAGCTTCATATGATGATCGAGATACAGTATGATGCTTCTTGGACTTCCATGAAATGAGAGAGTTATCAAGGAAGATACAGTAGCCTGTAATATATCTCATGGAATCAACATAGGCAGCCCAATTGCTATCATTAAAGCCCTTCAGTTAAACATTAGACTTGGAAGGAAAGAAGAGGCCTTTTGCTGGTGCAAACTTAATGTATCGGAGAACCCAATGGGTAGCTTGTAGGTGTAGGTCAGTAGGATTAGCCATGAATTGACTAAGTTGTTTAGCAGTAAAGGAGATGTCTGGCCTGGTAGTGATAAGATAAATAAGTCTTCCAACAAATTGATTGTATGAGGCTTTATCTAGTAATGGAGTACCACCTTCAAGACTTAACTTGGCATTCCTAACTTGGCATTCCTATCCATTGGTGTAGAAGTAGGCTTACAGTGACAGTAACTTGTCTCATTTAAAAGATCTATAGCAAATTTTCTTTGGCATACAGAAATTCCAGATTTATTTCTAGCAACCTCAAGTCTCAAAAGAGTAATGAAACTAGTCCTAGAAGTTTTAATGAATAAGGAATAATCAGCTTTGGACTCTGTGTAACGATAAGAGATTATAACATAAGAGAGTTTTTGAAACCATTGTCTACTAGCTTGTTTGAGCCCATAGAGGGACTTTTATAATTTACATACTTAGTGAAATCGGAATATTGAAAACCAGGAGGTAAAACCATATAAACCCCTTCATCAAGGTCACCATGTAGAAAAGCATTATTGACATCAAGTTGTTGAAGATGCCAATTATTAACAGAAGCCAAAGCAAGAAGCAATCTAATGGTGGTCATCTTAGCAATAGGGGAGAAAGTATCGAAATAATCAATTCCTTCTGTCTGACTAAAACCCTTGGCAACCAACCAAGCTTTATATCGGTTCAAAGTGCTGCCAGAATTATATTTCTTAGTAAAAACCCATTTACAACCAATGGGATGTTCACTACCAGAAAAATTTCATTTAGCGACGGATTTTTGGCTAGTTTCCTTCAGAAAATTTCCATTTAGTGACGGAAAATATTAGCGACCCTCATTTTAGCGATGGAAAATAGCCATTTAGCGACGGATTTTCCGTCGCTAAATAGCATTTTTCTAGTAGTGGTTTCCCATTAGGTAAATGAGTAAGGATCCATGTTTGATTATGTTCCAAAGCTTGAATTTCAGCATCCATATCATCTCTCCAAGGTTGAATTTAGAAGCTTGGCAGTAGGTTGTTGGAATATCATCAGAAGAAATGGCTAAACAGAAAATTCATATGAAGGAGAAAGAGAATGAGAAGATAAAACAACAAATAAAGGGTATTTGTTACTTGAGGAAAATGGTGCAGCTGAAGTAGTGAAGGATGAACAATAGTAATCCTGTAAATAAGTAGGTGCTTTGCATGGTCTAGAGGAAGAACGTGTGGGTACAGGTAATGAGGAAGAAGAAGAGGGTAGTTCAGAAAGGATGGTTGTATTAGAAGCCACAGTAGGTATTGGTATAGCTTCAGGAACAAAGGCTATAGAAGGAAGAAGTGAATAATCCAGACAAGGTATATCAGTAGGGAGAGGAATAATAGGGTCATGTAATGTAATACCAGAATAAGGAAAGAAAGATTCATAAAATATAACATCTCTAGAAATAAAGATCATGTTAGAATGGAGATCCAAAGGATGTATCCTTTTGTAGTTGCAGGAAATCTAAGAAAAATGCGCTTTGAAGCTCGAGAATTGAATTTGGTTATGTTATTTGATGTAGTAGAAGCATAACATAAGGAACCAAAAACACGTAAATCAGAATATGAAGAATGTTTGGCCATAATAAATGGAAAGGAGTATAATTGTTTAAGATTGGTGATGGTAATCTCTTAATTAAAAAAACAGACAATTTAGGAAGTTTAGCTTGGAATAAAAGCGTCCGAGCAACATTTAAAATATGCTTATATTTCCTTCAAGTGTGCCATTTTGTTGTGGTGTGTCAATAGCAAGAGGTTTGGTGAATGATGCCTTTAGATTTGTAAAAAGATTCCATAAAAAAATTCAAGACCATTGTCTGATCTTATAGTTTGAACTCAAGTATCATATTGAGTTTCAACTTGATTGATAAATGATTGAAGATGAACTATTACCTCATATATGGATTTCATAAGAAAGATCCATGTATACCGACTATAATAATCAACAACAGTCAAAAAATAATGAAAACCTCTAATAGAAGTCATGGAAAAATGACCCCAAATGTTAGTGTGAATTATGGAAAAAGTTTTAGTAGTAAATTATTTGCTTACATGAAAACTCAAGCGTCTTTGTTTTGCCATATGACACATATCACATGGACCAAGCCTTGTATTACAATGAATATAAGGAAACTATTAATGTAAAATTTTGCAGGTAGAAGGAGAAATGTGACCTAAATGGTGATGCACAAATCAAACGATGTCTGATTATTTGGATGGGTAGGAGCATGTTCTGGAGAGGAAGAAATTGACATAGCCACAAAATGGTTTATGTTTGCAGGATTGAGAAAATATAAGCCTTCAAAAACTTCAACTGTACCAATCGTCTTCCAAGGGAAGAGACCATGAATGTCACAAATGGAAGAGAGGAAAATAAAACAAGATTTGAGAGAAGCCGTGAGTTTGTAGATAGAAAGAATATTGAAAGTAAAGTCAGGTATATAAAAGACATTGTGAAGAACTAAGGAATCAAAGAGACGTGTGTTCCTTGAGATAGTAGCAGTAATGTAACTATTATTGGGTAGTCTTATGGAAATAGGAGAAACATATGATATTCAGAGAAAAAAGTGAGTGTATGACATACATGATTAGTAGCTCCTGTGTCTATGATCCAAGAGTTGTGATAAGAAAAGAAAGCAATGAAAGAAAAATTATCTTAATGAGGATTAGAAGATGAAGTAGCACAAAGATTATGAATGGAAAGCATAGCAGTAGATTGGGTAGTCAATGAACCGGATTGAACCATATCAACGAGCTTTTGATATTGCTCTGGTGTGAGCTGTTGGGATGGGGTTGAGGAGATGCTAGGAGATTTGGCAAGCCGCTCTATCACACGTAAGATGGATCCTGAGATTGGAAATGATAGGTTGAGGCAGATAATGAATTATAGAATTTAAAGCCCGGAGGAAAACCATGCTTGCAATAACAAGTATCCACAGTCTGACTAGGATGATTACAAAAGGTACAAAACTTGTTATTACCAAATCCAGTATAAGCTTGAGTCTTTGGACCATTACCAGAACCAGTAACATTATCTAAGACTTCATTGCCACAAATCGATCATTGAGACCTTTGAAGAATCTGAGGATAATCTTGTTCACGGTAAACCACACAAGAACAAGCAAAATTGCAAGAACAATGAGAAATTGGTCTAAGACTAGTAAATTCATCCCAGAGAATTTTCACTTTGGTAAAATATTCACTGACCGACAATTCTCCCTGCTTTAATGAGAATATTTCTTCCTGTAATTCAGCAACACGAAAAACATCACTCTGAGCGAATCGATCCTTTAGATCAAACCATATATTATAGGTTTTATCCAACCAAAGGATGCTCTGCGCAATGGTAGGGGATAGAGAACGTGTAATCCAGGTACATACAATTGTGCTGCAACGCAACCAAGTAGGATACAATGGATCGGAACTCAAAGGCACAATGATGGAACCATCAACAAATTGGAGCTTATTCTTGGATTGTAGAGCCATCTTCATAACTCTGGACCAGGTATGATAATAAAAAATTCTGGGTAGGATCTGAAGGTGTGTTAGTGCCAATGACGGTGCTAGTGATGGTCATTGCGTTGTCTGTAGCAGCTTAATTCAACATTGCAATGGCTACTGCTCTGATACCATGATACGTGCTGATGTTCAGAGAAGAAAAAGATGAAATAAGACAAAGAAAAGTTACAAACCAAAGGGAAGAATTGGGAAAATGAAATGGATCGTGTTTTTGTTTCTATCTTACACTTGTCCTTTTATATCTACATGTGTAGGGGTAAATATAATTCTAACTAAAGCTAACTATTAGTTACAGAGAGAGATGTGCCGAGAACCAAGCAAGTATATATAAAAATCATGGCTGAGGGCCGAGAAGGGAATCTTATTACATAGTTCAATATTAAGAGACAGGAACAGTAAGTGTGTGTGTGTGTAATTCATTCAAGGGCAAAAGACAATCTTGTAGTTGGTTCCTCCAGTCAACTGTGATTTTTAGAATTATCGTCAGGGAAAAGGTAAGCATCAGGACACTTTCATCTTGTTTGGCAAAGCGTTGAGGAGACCTAAAAGCACGTTCAACAGTGTTTTTCCGTAAAACGAGATAATCTCCTTCACATATTTACCTCGACTTGCGTAAAAGTACTTATGTATCACGTTTCCAAATGGACCCTATCAGCAGGACATTGAAGGGAAAGTGTACAACCATTATTGAGTGATATCAATAATAAGTGTGTATATACACTGTTCCTCCAGCTGTGGTGTTTTTGAAATTTAGGACTCATTTGAAAGTTCGTTTGAGAATACTTTTACGAAATTCAAGGCAAAATTTAGGTTTTGAAGAGTAAATTTTGAGAGAATAGCTCTTACGGAGTCTGAGGCAAAATCTAGGTTTTGAAAATGATTGTGTATTTAGGAAGTTATTGGCTTTTACGGAGTTAAAGGCAAAAAGTAAGTATGAAAGAGAAAAGAGAAAGAAAGGGAAAATAGGGAAGAGAAAATTTATTAGGAGAGAGTGTGTGATTCGATAAGAAGATAGCATTTTCACTACCTAAATTTTAAACCAAGGTTTTGTATCCAAAATAGCTTTTTTGAAAAAATTTTGTACTTAAACAAAACTTAAATTTTGGGTTAAAACCTAGGTTTTGTAACTGAGATCCAAACATTCTCTTAATTTAAAACGATGATGGTATGAAGTAAATGGAAGAGAAGACAAATTAACTTTGAAAATTCATGATTCTTCAAGTTACGGGTCTACATGAAATATATATTATAGCGAAGGAATAGTTTGGTCTAATGGATAAGTTTGTACATATAATTCCATGTCCAAAATGACCATATTGCGAATGACTTTGAAAAAGATAGCTAAAACTCTTCTTGTTGGATTGAATTTGAATAGCAATCCTCAATGTTTCTAGTTAAACATTGTATTGTGGGTGGGTAGGAATTTTGATACAAACTAATTTGTTTGAGTTACAAACTAATTAAGCAATTTATTAAACTTTATTAATCTCCCCAAATTAATTAAATACATCTACTTCTAATTATTTTTCATACTCATCAAAATCTTCCATTTCAACTACAATCAATAACTTGCACAACCTTCAGCATAAAAACATGCGTACTGTATTTATAAAATAATGTGCTTGTTTGAAAAAGTTTATTTACTCCCCATAAACACATTCAACAGTATTTTTTTAATTTAACAGCTTATTTACTCCCCGTAAAACGAGATAATCTCCTCCACATATTTACCTCAACTTGCATAAAAATACTTCTCTACCGCGTTCCCAAACGGATACAATATATAATTTAATAATACACATAAATAAATATTTATATGTAATATAATTGCTTTCTTAACCTGAATAAAAAATTAACTGATTCTATTACATTTTACTTTGTCAAGCATTCTAGAAACTTTGTGGCGCCCTTGACATGCGGCGTAATCATCTCAAACAAGTTCATGCCTTCGCCAACGTGGTCAAGGTCAAAACACTAATCCCCCGGCGGCTCCTTCTATTTTATCCTTTTTCAAGAAATCACAAAAATAAATAAAATAAATAATAATATTAAGCATTTTCTGTTGGCATATATTGAATACCACATAGTTTTTTAATATATATATATATACACTTCTTTAAATACTACTAATTGATCTAATAATGCTTTACATTTACAAAGTTGGCATGTTGAGATTAAAAAAATGATTATCATGCCGTCTAAATTGGCAAGTTATCGTTTTCTTTTGGCCAAGCAAAGCTTTAATTTATCATAAAACAAATCATATCAACAATTAAATATAAATTCTTACGCTATAATGATTGACATTAGGACTATAATAGGCTCAATGGGATAAATCCCATATGGTGTTATTAAAATATGCTTATTGCTAAACGCCGCTCTCTATCTTCCTTGGGTTTTGATGTTATTATGTATTGGGGAAATGGTAGTTATTTAAATATGCCTATTTCATAGGGAAATTTACAATCGAGTTCCAAATGGGAGAATTAATGAATAAAAGATATCAATGATTCACAAAATTACCATAAGGTCCCAGGTGTAACTGCTGAGGTTGTTAATGAAGGCTGGTAATGTTATTAATGACAACCTCAACAACTACTCCTGAGACCTTATGGTAATTTTGTGAATCTTTAGGACCTTTTATTTATTAATTCTCTTATTTGGTACTTGATTCCAAATTTCCCATATTTTTAAATTAAAAAATCTTGGACACCCAAGCCTATCTAGCAATATTCTAGAGCCAACAATTGGGATCATTTAAATTTCATTGGAGTTATCAAAGTTCTAAATAATAAGAGGCCCATATAATTTCGATAGGCCAATAATATTTTACCAATTTAAAAAGGAATGAATGGATATTTTTAGATTATTATTGTTGAACCTCGTAGAAAATGGTTAGTTACTTATAGGATAAAAAATAAATGTTTAAATCCCCATTGTGAGGATGTTTGGTTATGTTTAAAGGTTTTAGCATTTTTCTCCTATTATGAATGTTTAAAGGTTTTAACATTCAAAAGGTATATGATATTGGACGGGCTTTTGGTAGAATGCATGTGTATATTTGCACTTTGACCCTTGCCTGATTGATTAAACAAAATTTCAAAAAGAAAGAGTCATATTATACAAATATATATATATATATTTAATTTCATTAATTAATAGGCGTTGTTTGAGAAAAAGTAATAAATATAGAAAATGTCTCTAATATTTATATCTAAGATTGACTCCCATATTAGATCTTACATTAAGAATTGTAATATAATATTGTGAAGTACAGTCAGAATTGGAGAGTGTTCTAACAAAAGATTTAAATAGGCTAAAGGATTTTGGTCTTGGTATAATACGTTATGGTTCAATAATATATGGTTTTAGGTTACAATTTCACGTGAATATGTAAAATATTTTTGGAGAAGTTACTCTCAATCAGGGTGCAAATATATGTAGTATGGTCCAACAATTTTTTAACATGAACAATTAGTATTGGATATATGTGTCTATATATATATATATATAAGAAAGAAAGGGTACAAATACTAAATGGTGGAAGATCATTTTCAAGAACTGCATGAGGTATGTATTTTAATCAATTGTATCCCTTTCCATAATCCATATTCTCTAACTTAGTGTTTCTCATCATGGTTTGGAATAAAATTTTTTCACATCCTAGTTATTTCAAGGTTAAAAAATTCAGACAGGCCAGTAAGCCAATTGAGATGATGGTTTAAAGATTAGAGGGTCAGGGGTAAGATCGGTAGTAATTAAAAAATATAATTTAATTAAAATATGCAAAAATATTCATATCTGATCTTAATGTTAAAAATTAATATTTAATCTTCAAAAATAACCTAATCAAAAAGTGTTTAATATTTATACATGCACATAATTTTTTCCTCATTTCATTTTCTTTTCTCTTTTATTCTTTCACTCCAGATGATGACCCATTGAATTTTGAATTTTCCTTTCCTTTTCATTTCCTTTTTATTCTTGTTAGAATATTAGGCCTGATCCACACTTGATGGATTAGGCCCAAACCCATGTGTTGGGATAAGAGTATAAATAAATACTTTTGTGGACGTAAAATGCAATTTCCAAAAAAGGATGTTCAAATTCAAAATGAGCGTGGGAACAATTGCAGCCAAAGTGGGTGGTTATTGTATTTGAATTATTTTATGATTTATAAATAAGAGGGTGATCCCGTGATTCAAGGTACAATAACTGAAAAGAAACTCCGCTCTTTCCTAATAGAAGAAAAGTTCCCTCTATGTAAACTCTCTTTCTCTGCAAAGGAACAAAAGGTCATTCGTTGTCTTCATAATTTGGATCCAAATCCGTGATCTATTTTCCACATGGGTATCTGTAGTCAATGTTTGATTTGTCAAGTACCCTGAAATTCTTCAGTGGTAACAGCGCAATTGAGTTCCTGAGGCATTTTTCTTCTGTACATATCTGATTTTTGCTAGTATATTCATGAAACTCGATGTGCATAATGTCAATATATACATTACTGTGATCTCTTGCTAATTATACATGTTCCTACGGCAATTACTTTCCCTAAATCAAGCATGTTTTTTTCCACACACCTGTTCATGATTTACAGAGTGTATATTTATTTTGGAAGTTTCATGAATCATAGCTTCAGTTTTTTTCGTTTTTAGCGTGCGATCTTGATGAATAATTTTCTGAATTCATCACTATGCTTATTCATTTCGCTTTATCTATGTATATCTCTGTATATTTATGCATGTGTTTAAATCGTATGCCTCCAGAGACGAAATGAAGAAAATGAAAAACAAAAACTAAATTCATAACTGAAAAAAATCTGGGTCCTCATAAAACAAGTGTTTTAGGCTTAGAAAACACACCCATCATGTAGAGCTCATCAAAACGAAGACATGGATACCAAGAACACGAAGAACTGACACCGGATGACGAAGTTATGAAGAGAAAACCAGTCAGCTAGTTCATCGTGTTTTTCCAGAAAAATAGAAAGGCCCAGGCTTAAATATACTCCCATTGTATAGAGCTCATCGAGACAAAGAAATAGACACAAAAAACATGAGAAAAAGATGTTGAACAGCGGAGAAAAGGAAGAAAAACGAGTCGGGTCCAACGGACCCCATCCGTTTGGTCCTTGACCCGGCTAGAGGTCAGGGATGATGAATAGTGGTGGTGGTGCGAATTGGGTCAGCATGAGGATGGATTGGGTAGGTTAACCTGACTGACTGAGAAAAGAACCGGAACGATGCGTTTTGGATTAGTCCAAAATGATGCCATTTTGGAAGGTTAGAGTGCCTGCCCCTCGCACTTGAAATGACGCTGTTCGAGTGGCTGTGCGTTTCACAATCCAAAAAAATATATTAAATTAAAACTGGATCAGGTCTGTTATAGACCCAACCCGAGACATATGAGTGTTGGTCCTAGGACTAGGCCCAACCCAAAAAAATAAAAAAATTAAAAAAGGTGCCCTCGGAGGATCAAACCTACGACTCGGAAGTGACAACTCTCGCCTTGCCAAGTAAGCCAGATGGACCTTCTTGTAAAAGAAATCAGAAATAAATATTAATAAAATAATAAAGTACAAGGGGGAAGAGGACATGTGGCGCGTGAGGCCACGTGGCAAGGTCGTGTCGCACGTGGACCACACCCTCTGACAGGTCAACGCTGATCCTACCTGGTTGGTACATGTTATTTAACTTTTAATCGTCGTAATGCAATGGAAATGGATCAAAATATTTGTGATTTCCAAGGATTGCACTATAGGGTGCAACCCCAGGGTCGTTCTCTACAGAGCTATTGTGTACCAATAGTTACTAGCTTGAGATTATGTTTGCGATGCAAATGAAAACCGTTTTTTATTCAAATTTGCTATGTACCTTAAGGCTAAATACAAAGTAAAACTTGTTTTTGGTATTTTCTATGGTTTTGAAGCAACGTAACAAAACAGGATTAAGACGTAAAAGTGTTTGATGAAGGTTTTCCTCTTGAAAATGAATTAGGTCTTCATAGTTCGCAAAAGATTAGGGAAAGTATTAGTTTTCGCACTAAGTTTTGTAATGAAAACCCTCAACAACTCGTTGGATCAGAAATTCCATGTAATGAACTCCATTCCATGAAACCCTTTAAAAACACTTAGTGTATGTACGGAAATCGCAAAGCGCAAAATTCAACTCAAAACAATATTGCCTCTAAAATCAAGCACAACTGGGAAGATAGAAGAGAACAATGAAGATTTCATTGAATAGGTAGGGATGAGACTTCATCCTACCACATCAAACACAAAACAAGTTCAATACACAAATAATCCAAGTTTGGCTCGATCGAGACCAAGTGTCTACTTACAAATTACAAGTTCTAACTCAGAAACCAAGTAATCCATAACATAAATACAGATTGAAAACTAATACTCCCCTTTCGGAACTTCGAACTCAGGCTATCTTCATCTTCAAGAGGATGGGATATGCTTAGCAACTCATGTGAGGTTGAATCTGACTTCGGATAGATGATTGGGGATGCATGAATGGATTTAGGAATGGAATATGGATGAGAATTAAGGTTGTGTGTGTAGAAGATGAGAGAAAATTGAAGTGTGTGTTCTCTGCCTCCCCCCTTTCGTCCTCCTCTCAATCTTACCCTAATTAGGCTATACTAACTGTCCAGGGTTGGATCCAAGAAGGCTGGTCGGGTTTATTTTCCTTTTGGAGCATAATCTGGTGCTACTGCGTGATATTCATCGCAGCGAACCTCTCCCAAGAGTTCATGCTCGTCTGATTGAACTTTTGCCCCGGCGAACTTTCCTAGAGTTGTTTCCTCATATTCTTGTTCAGGGTTCCTGAAATGAAATAGCAAAGATTTGAAGTATCACTTGCTCATGATGGAATTTAAGCACAATTATATCATTATTCATGGCAGATGCACCTAGGGGTGAGCAAGGAGGCCCGTACCCGCCATACCCGCCCGCAACCCGGGAAATCGAACCCGTTAATACCCGCCCATTGTGGACCCGTAACGGGCGGGTCCATAACGGGCGGGTAAAGTCTTAAACGGGGCGGGGTACGGGTGTACCCACGGGGTGCCCGTACCCGCCCGTTTAACCCGTTAGCTATTTTATAAAAAAAAATCCTCACACTCACACACAGTCATCTTCTGCCGGCTACTAGATCACCAGCGTGTCGCGTGTGTGTGTGATGTCACCTCCACTTCTCACTTCTCAGTCTCTCAACCAGCCCCCCGTGCCAACCGTCGCCTCCAGCCCTCCTTCTCTGATTCACTCTGCGACCAGCTCCTTGTGTCGTCGGCTCGTCGCCTCCACTCTCTTAGTCTCAGTCTCTCAGATCTCAGTCACTCTGCGACCAGCTCCTCGTTCCGTCGCCTCTCAGTCTCAGTCTCTCAGATCTCACCAGCTCCCCGTGCCGTCGCCTCTCACTCTCTCAATCTCAGATCTCAGTCGCTATGAGCTCGAGCATGGCTCTCATGGCGGTCACACACGGTAGATTCAGCCCCCACAGCACTCTCACCTACGCTCTCAACGCCTTCTTCGGTCCCGATATTGGTTCCTTCTCAGAATGGATTCCAGCTCCAACTCCCCGTGCCGTGCCTCCAGCTCCAAATTGAGCTCTAACCGACACCAACGCCGTGCCCCGGTGCCTCCCTCACTTCACAAATCACAGATGTTTTAATTTTCATTTTCATTCGTGATCTTTTTTTTTTTGCTGTTGGATTGTTTGTTTGGTACTTTGGTGCAGAAATGTTGGGTACATATTCCATCTGGGAAATGTTTCTCAAGGTTTTAACTTGATTGTTTGGAAAAGCTAAGGATTTTGTTCAATGGGTTTGTGGCCTCTGTTTTTGTTTTATACCCCCAATCCCTATTTTCTTTTTACTTTGTTGGAAGATCTGAAGATTCTTTAGATGGATTTTTAACCGAAATTTTTCTTCCTAGCTTCTCT
>JANTPZ010147783.1:0-22611 GCA_025593235.1 Vachellia pachyceras | reverse complement strand
ATCCGTGTTTCGTCATTGTGATCCGTAAGTAGAGATCTATCTATTGGGCATCTGTAAATTTTCTGATATTTTGGTCAACTGGTTGACTTTTGACTTTGCCTTTGACTTTTCTTTTGTCAAATGACCAAAATACCGTTTAACTTTCTCATAATTACCATTTTACCCTTACTTTCTCTACTTTTTCAAAATTTACTATTTTGCCCTTACTTTTGATACTAAAAGACCTTTATACCCTTGGTCTTTTATTAAATGACATATGGGTCCCTTCCTATAAGGTTTCCCATCCTCATTTTGCTTCTAGGGCAAATATACTTAATTTTGGAATTCACACGGAACTCCGTGCCTGAACTTTCGGCCCTTAATCTTTCTTTCTTTTTGAGCCATCTACTTCTCGTCTCTAATTCATCATCTTAATCCTCATATTAGGCTTTATTTCATTTAGCATGAAAATTATGGATATTACACTAATAGACTTGTGCTTGTACAATACCTGAAAAAGGACTACAAACCTAAACATACCATGTAATTAGACCACATAATAAATAAAATAGGAATCCATAACAAAATTCTCGAGGTTGAGGAGTCAGAAAATATAATCATGCCCCAAATATAAAAAATAAGAGATGTCACCTCCAATATAAATATCTGGATCAAGAAGGTGGGCATTAGCACTAAATGATAAGGCAGAACCAAAGGCATTGAATAATGAACTTGAAAAATTATTAAGCATGGTGCAGAATGTCTCATTCTAAAAACCAAAATTAGGCCTAGGTTCCTTAAACACTAAAATCAAATCCCAGCAACCTGAAAGTAGTTCAATGCAGAGATAACAGAATCCAAACTTAATTCCTGTAGGAGGCAACATATTATCATTGTGCAAACTATTTATTTCTTTTAAGGGAAATCCCAAAGCATCCAACATTCGAGAGAAAAGACTCTAAAACACAAGATTGCAAGAGGAAAAGGAAGTCTTGGCAGTAACATAGAGAATACAACCAATAACATGTAACTTTTGCCATCCTTAAACAGGAATGTCATTGTATTTCTCATGACATGCAATGGAGTTGAAAACCATATTCACATCTTCATCGTCAATGACCAAGCTCACTAACAAACCACTATTTTGCTTGATAAGCCATTGAAGAAGGTATAGAGCATCTATCACAATTTCATTCTTCTGAGAATTAACGCCAACCACAGGTTCTGAAGTAAAAGAAAAGACTATCGCTTCTAGATAAGTAGATATTGAATCTTTTAATGAAGACCAGATAGCCCTAGCATTAACAGTTGAACCATTTACCTTCTCACGAGTAATCCGCTCAATGTGAATGACCCATTTGTGGCAGTACACCAGAACCACCTTTCCCTAACGACCTTTATAGGTGTCATGAACAACCTGAACATTGTCATCCCTGCGAATCGGCATGGACCTCATGTATTTGGAGTGAAGGTCATTCGAGAGGGGCGCACTCATCAAAATACGGCGAATACTTGACGGCGCAGTGAAGTACGCCTTCTTGTGATGAGATCTGGATACCTGAGGATTTTCCTTCATTCTCTTTCTCGACGAAGGGTCTTCTCATCTGCCTTCCTTTTGGCTTCTGCTCGATTCAGATGAGCATTTGAAACATGAGAGACTGTGAGAGAGGGGCTTTCGTGTGAATGAAAAGGTGGAAATTTTGAAATTTGGCAAATAAGAAGAGAAAGTGAGAGCAGAGAGACGCATGCGAAGCAGAAGCTCGAAACGACCCATCACTGAGGCCGCTGCAGGATTCCGTTCGCATGAGCTTTCGGCAGAGAAGTCAGGTAAGCTTTTGGTGAAGGTGAAAGTGACAGCACAGCAAGCGAGCCAAATCGGCACAGAGCCCAAGAAATTGCAAAGCAAGCTGATAATTGCTTATGAACAGTAAATTGGGTCTGAAGCCATAAAGTAAGCCATTTGAGCTGTGGCTTGGTGGAAGAGATTTTAAGATATAAGTTGATGACACCTTTGGCATCTCTTATACTTCCATTCTCTCTCCAGACCCTTAATTACTCTGTAGCGCCCTTGTTCAGCCCTTATTCTTAGTTACAGGAAATAAGGATACTACAACCGCGACAAACCATTGTAATATCCACTACTTTTTATGACAAAAATAAATGCTAAATGAGAAAGGGAGATGTTGAATAATGGCCTAGAGAAAAGAGAAGGATAAGAAATTAGGAGTAGGAAAGTTAAATTAAGGAAAAGTATAAAGATGAGGGACTAAATTGCCATTTAGAGAAAACAAGAGCATTTTGGTCAAAGTTTGACCAAAATACCATAAAAGCTTTATGGCACCATTAGAAAGAGAAAAATTTACTGATAAGTAAGTCAGGCATGGTTGAAGTTAAAATGACCAAAATAACCTTTTGCGGGAATTTTAAGAGTCATTTAATTTTTGGGTATTTAATAAATAATTATTCAAAAATAATTATTTAAAATACTTAGAGGCCTCATGTATATGATCTTAGAGCAACGGAAAATAGCTCAAAAATTCTAGTATTTTAAAATATTGTTTCCAAGAGAAAATAAGAAACAATTTCCCTGATTGAAAAGAAAAGACTTGGAAAAACCCTGCATTTGTGTTTTCTTCAAAAGTTGATTAACGACATTCAAGAAGGAAATTTGGGGAAAGAAAAATCATGAGAGTATAATATGAATTTATAGAATTTTTAAAGAACCTATATCGATCAAGCGATTAAGAAATCACCAAAAAAAAGCATTTTTAGTACGATAAAGCTATTTTATGGAAACTTAAAGTTTCAAAAAGTAAAATGAGGAGAACATATGTTGCCACTTGGAGGAGTCTTATTTCATGCATAAAAAGAGTTTAGAAAGATCATAAATAAGTGGTAAAATATATTAGAACAACGTTATTTTATCGGTGTAAGTTGGACTGGGTTTTAAGGACTCATGGTATTGTTTTAAGACTCTTTAATACCACTTTTCCCTCCATTCTCTTCGGGATTTTTGTGCAAAACCAGACCCTAAGATAGAAGAGGAGCCCGTGAAGATAAGAAGCAAGAAGAGAGCAAAAGCCCTCATAAATCCAAGGCAAATTAGTTGTGCTTTGGAGCAAATTTCTTCCATATTCTTGCTCCCTAGACCTTCCTCTTTGTAATATCCACCCTTTTCCGTAAACTATCATAGAGGCCAAATCGTTAGTTAGGAGATAAGATAAGGCATAGAAATAAAAGTACAAAAGGAAGAGATGTCGGTGGACCAAAAAAACCCTGGTCAATTTAGTCTTAAGGCTTTGAGATTTCTAAGAATGTAAGTCAGGGACATAAATGCTATTAAGTATAAAGACCAATGGCAATATGGTCATTGGATAAAAAGGCTAAACCAGTAGTTAAAAGTCAAGTTAGAACCCACAGATAGAAAGTACGGAAAAAGTTGATGTTGTTGGGCCGGAAGTCGCAGAATCAGATTTGGCCAGGTGGATGGAAGTCGGTAAGAACTTTAACGTTAAGCGTGCTTGTCCTGGAGAAATTTTAGGTTGGGTGACCCCCTGGGAAGTTGCCCTAGGAATCAGAAACCAAAAGATCAAGGGCTAAAAGGTCAAGGGCAAAATGGGAATTTATGAAAAGTTAGACTGTGAAAGAGCATTTTGGTCATTTGACAAAGTCAAAGTCAAAAATTCAAACAGTTGACCAAAAAGCAGAAAAAGATCCGTAGATACCCAAAAGGAAGAGCAGAACTCATTGATTACCAGAGATTCAGCCGATTGTTGAAATTCGGTCTGGACGAGGAATTATGGAATTTTGAAGATTTGATGATTGAAGATATTTATTTAAGGTATTAGGAGTTCTTTAAGACCAAAAACCAAAGTCTAGAAAAATTTAGTGAATTTTATAGTATTTTACAAAATTATTGCCCAAAGTACGATTAAGGCGATTTTCCCGAAAATGAGGAAAAAGGCCCGAAAAATCCCCAAAAATATAATTCATTGCAAAAATAAATTTGGAACAATTTGGAAGGTATTTTTGGGAAAGATTAGGGTCTAGAGTATTAATGAAAAATATAGAAAATCATAAGGCCCAGAAAATGATTTATTCTAAAAATGTTCGTTTTCACGAGTTTCCGATAGGATAAAATAATCCTGTTAATTTTTTATGAATTCAGGGACAATTTGAGGATGAAAATTTGAATATATTCAAGAAGGAATTATGGAGATTAAATGAGGAAGAAAACACCCCCATAAAAGTAGAAAAATTTACCGGAATAGAGTTATGTTTACCGGTAAAAAGTGTAATCGGTAGAAGTAACCTAATGGAATTCGGTTTGGTTAATGTAACCAAACCAAGATCAGATTTTTTAGCCTCAATGATGACATTTTTGACTAGCCAATGAGAGGCAAATAAATGTGAAAATGGTGGCAAAATCTCCACCCTTGGATGGAAACTTAATTACTAAGGCTTTATCCTAACCATTCATTTCTTATAAGGAATTTTATGAAAGCCTCTCCTCTCCATTTTCTCTCCATTTTGGACGACTTTGCAGCTGGAATTTGGGAGAGAAAAGACACCATTTTCCAGCCATGAAGAAGAGGAAGAGCTTGAGGAAAATCCAAGGTAAGAGGAGTTACTACCTTATGCTATACATCAAATTCTTCCTCTCAACTTCCTCCACAACTTCCATGGATTGGAATTTGGATTTGAGCTCTCCTTCTCAAGTTTGGATTCTTAGGGTTCTTGAGATCAAAGTGAGAAAGAGAGGGATTTAGAGCTATTCATTGATGATAAAAGCCTCCTTGTGTTGTAAGTAGTGTTTTGGTATGTATATTGTGGTTGTTTGAGTTTGTTTTGTGATTTTGTAAATTTGGGAAATCTTGATTTTTTAGGGGAGGTGCTGCCCAATTTTCCATTTGATATAGGAGAGCTAAAAACAAGTCATACCATGCTTGAATATGGATTTGAAACAAGAATCAAGTGTTATAAATGATGAAAGTTGAAAAACACATGTTAAGGTATTCTGGGGAAACCTATCAGCCTGTGCTTGTTCAAGGGGAAGGAAGTTTCTTTTGATGCTTCCAATGAGTCTGAAATGGGATTTTGTGCAGGGTAAAAGTGGTCACAAGTTTGTGGAAACCCTACAAGACATTAGTGACAAGTTAGGGTTTCTAAGGTTCTTAAAGTTCAAGAGTTGATTCAAGGGAGTTTTACTTTGGTTTTTGTGGAAATGGCTTAAGATTAATGGCCATAATGTTGTTGATTATGTAGGCAAGTGTTTGGTGCAAGAGGATAAATTTCTAAGAGGTCAAAAGCTTACAACTTAAAGGAAAGTTAAGGAGTAAAGGTAGCAAGACCTTTTAACCCTAAGCTTAATTGCTTTGAAAATGTGTATGAATTATGCATGATTTGTATTGAAAAGTTGTGATGATTGAAAGTGTGAATATGTGCTTTTGTATGCTATGGCCATATGCATTTCATTGTTACATGTTGCACTTTTATGAATTCACACTTATATTGAAAGTTGTCATGCAATTTTATAATGTGTGTTAGAAAGTTTTGCTACTGGGATTTCCAAAAATCTCACCCTCCCCCACTAATAATTTTTAGGTGGAAGCACACTCAAGGATAAGGAGAAAGTTGTTGATTCATGAAGAAAAGTTTAATGTGCAAACTTCATTATGATCTTTATGTTATTATGTTTGAAGTATGTAATGTAACGTAACTTGTTTATGTATCATGGACTTATGATAATTAGTGTATCCTTTAAGAGTACCCAATTATATTGGTTAATAGGATCAAGAAATGCTTAGAAATCAATATGATGGTTTATAAAGTAAAGAAGGGCTAACATTTGACCAAGTGCTGGAAGTGAAGTTGGTCATTTGCCTTAATTTGTCCTATCGGGAATCAGAGTAAATGAACATCAAATGAGTTGATATTTTGTGGAAAAATAGTTCACATTTCAAGGTTTAAAATAAGTCAATGATCACTGAAATTGGAGTTTTGTATAGAAAGTTATGACTGTCCAAATTTCACGAAAAATCACAGAAAATCTTGGGAAAATGGAAATTTTCCATATGAACAGTACAACTTTGCGAATTAATCTGTATCAACTGGACAAGTTTCTGTACAAATGAGTATTTTTCCCTCATAAATGAATTTTTAAGATTAAAATAGAAGTTGGAACCACTCAGTTTGAATTTTTCTAGAATTAGTTATGAATTTTCAAAGTTGGCCCGAAAAACTGTGAATAGTAAATTTCTTAAGTTGAAAGTTTTCATTTTGATCCCTTTTGACAATGTAAGGTGTTTGAGGCCATTAATTGGTTCCAAATCATTATAATGGAAGCTAAGAGGGATAAATAAGAGGTGTTACACTCTTTACTTCTATCAACTTAGTTTCTTGATTTTTGATGGAATATGGCTTCTGGAAATTCTAGTTCTTGAGAGTGAAAATGATAAAGAGATAGATTTAAATCAAATAGTTTTTTCAAAAATACTATATGCAAGCTAAGGAGTTGACTAGTGTATGTTTTGTGTTGATTGTTGTTATATTTGGAATTTTCTGTCTTATGGCAGTGAGAGAAGGGGAGAGAGGCATCGGGCTCCCTGTGTTTGTCTTCTCTCAAAAATGGTTGCTTTCAGGGTGAGTTTTAGTACATTGGCTCTTAAATCAATGCCTTGGATTTGTAACTAAGTAAGGCTGAAATTTGTTTCAATTTTTTATCTGGTGTTTTGGTAGGGTATTCAATTTTCTTGTATTTCTCTTTACTTTGATTTCAACCAAATAAATTATATGCATTAATCTAGGTTGTCGTCTTCTTCTTCCAAATCCTTTTTTTGTTTGAAATTTTGAAACTTCAAATCACAATCAGTTGTGTGTATCCCTCCACTCACCCTCATCTCAACTCTCAAGTTGCCTCACTGAAGTTGCAAGTCAGTGGGCTGAGGTAAAATCACAGATCTGATCACTCTAGGCCTTAGAAGCTTCATAAAGGTATGGTAATCTTCTGATAGATTAATCTAAAATTGATCAAAGGTGTCAATTTCAAATGAGTTTTTTACAAAAATTCATTAGATAGCTGATAGAGAACTTACTTTAAAAAGGCCATACTTTATTTTTTTTAAACATGCCTAGTAAACAATTCCAGCATGTCTTAGCATGACGAGTTATTGAATAGCAATTTTTATTCTCTATACCAGCTTGTTTGGAGTTTATCTATTCGCTTGCTGATATTTTTAGATAATGCTAAATTGTTTACTTTTATATTGTTTTCTAGCTCATGCAAATCATTTATGTAGTTACAGCTAAGGAAATGGAATGAGCGCTGGGTTATTTTGGATCCAACAATAGAGAGAATGGACTACAAGTACTTCCATATAAATAACTCATTTGTGCTTTATACCGTGAAAGTGCATAATTACTTAAGCTTTATATTATTTTTCTTGCTCTAGGATAAGAAGAAATGAACCAACTGATTTTTCTTGCATAATCACTCATAGGATTTACTTATTTGACAATTGATGTGTTGACTGGATTTTTATGGGGGATGTTTGTCCATAACAGAGTCATTTCTATATCATTTTTAATTTTATTGGTTAATGTCCATTATTATAGTATGTTTAATTTGTAATTAGTTGACTAGTATAAGTGCCATGTTTTATAATTTTGTAGCAAGTCTCTGCCCACTATTTGGAAGCAAACTAAATTTCTGATTCTAAAACTGCATTTAAGTTGCAGTGATATTTTACATGATTTAAACCAGTTGAAATTTTAATTTATGATTTATAGCTTTTATTTTCATGCATGTTATTGGCTTGTTTGAGGCGTTTGCTTGTGGCCTATTAGTCTAATAGGCTTTCTTACAAGCTATAAGTCAAGCCAAGCCGAAAACAGACCCAGACCAAAAATAACAAGCCATACCAAGCTAGATTCCAAGCAAACAGGCCTGACTTATTCGAGGATGGAGTTTAGCCTAACCTGTTTCCACAGCTAATACTAATAGAACTCCGTACTAGACCTCTAAATGACTGGTTAAAGATTAATCTTAGTCCCAACCAAAATAGTCCTAACTGGCACCTTACTTTTAGCATTATTTGTTGGAAACTACGGCAATCCAGACATAAGAACCTATTCTGTCAAGAGCACACCTAAGCGCGCCGTTTAATTAATGAGGCGTTGGCTTTAACAGAGCATATGGTTAGAGCTAAGGAATTTTTGAAGACTGTATGCAGGACTTGATTGTAATTTATTATTTCCTGTACTTTTCTGTTTGTTACCTTATTTTGAAGTGTACCTTGTACATATCCATTGGCAATATAATTTTCATCCAAAAAAAAAAATCTATACTCCTTTTACGTTTATGGGAATAATATAGTAACACTTTTACTTGACGAATCAAATCCCTCTAAAGTCAATATAAGACTTAGATAGTCTTTCTTATATGCATGTGATTGATCTTTAGTATTAGTTTTCTACTTGAATTTTCAGAGTCTAAGAGTCAATTTTAGGCCATACATGACCTTTTCGTGCTTAAGTTTAGATTAGGATTTATTGATTTGGATTAATGTGATTTTGGGTACCTATGCCATGAATAATGATTTATTGTGCCTAAATTGCATCATGAGCAAATGATACTGCCCATATTTGCTATTTCATTTCATGAACTCCTTACAAAAGGGCAAGGGAAGGAGTTCTGGAGAAATTCGCCGTGGCACAATTCAACATTCGCCGTGGCAAAAGTTCAAGTAGTCATGCAACAACTCTCGGGTGAGGTTCACTACAGTGAATATCATATAGTACTAGATTTTTTACCTCAGAAGGAAAATAACCTGACCCAGCTTGAAGGATCTGACCCAGGACGGTTTATTATGCTGAATTAGGGTATTTTCGAAGTAGGAGAGGAAGAAGGAGGCAAAGAGCATTGAGAGAGCAAAGGAGGAGAGAAACCCATCCTCCATTTACCCTATCCACACACTAACACCATTTCACACCACTTCTTTATCATCCATCTATCTATCATGCTCCCATCATCATTCAAAGCTCATTCCCATCACCCATGAGGAGCTGAACATCTCTACCCTCTTGAAGATGAAGTGAGCCGGAGTTCAAAGTGCCAAAAGGGGAGTATTTACTTTCAATCTGTGTTTACACTATAGATTACTAAGATTCTGAGTTGGACTTTGTAATTTGTGTGTAAATGCTTGGTCTCGGTTGAGCCAAACTTGGATTATTGTGTATTGAGTTGTTTTGTGATTGACAAAGCAGAATGGAGTTCATTTTGTTTATTCAATGAAATCTTGTTGTTCTCTTTTATCATCCTAGTTGTGCTTGGTTTTAGAGTCAACAATGTATGGAGGTGATTTTATCACTCTATGATTTCTGTACACACATTAAATGGTCTTACGGGATTTCATGGGATGGAGTTCATTTCATGTTGTTTCGGACCCACCAACTCGTGTGGGGATTTAGAAGGAGATCATCGTATGACACTCTAGACCCATGCGAATTGTTGGGGTTTTTTTATTTCAAAAACTTAGTGCGAAAGCCGATACTTTCCCTCATCCTTTGCGAACTATGATGGAACACTTTGTTTTCAAAGAGATGCTCATTATCGTACATCGTTTCTCTTTATCATAGCTGCTTTGTTTTCCTCTTTGATAGAAAATACCAAAAAGAATTTAGTTTATTTTGTAATTAGCTTAGATACATAGGATAATTTGAATTAAACCTTGGTTGCATTTGCATTACAAGCACAGACCCAAGCTAAGAATTATTGGTACGCCTTCTCGCTTCCGGAGAGAACGACCCTGGGGTTGTCACTATACAACCCTTGGAAATCAAAATTAATATTCTTGGTCCATTTTCAAGACTAGTCAGCGACCTAAGTTTACAATTTGTGGCTTAGTATGGACCAGCGTGGTATCCACACTTATGAAATCACCAAATTGATGTCATAAGGGACATGTCATAGATATCAGCATAGTTGTGCATTTTTTAGCTAACCTTTCTTTCGCCCATATATCAATTTGATATACTTCAACCACTTCCTAACATAATACCTTGTATCGCATCCATCATGATAGTAGGATGTATGTTAAGGTAGAAATCATTGAAGTATACCTCCATGATAATGTCAAAGTCAAAGGACATAAATAGAAATATTAATTTCTTGGAACTCACACAATAAAGAAGTGGGGATCCATTTATTTGCTTCCCTTTTGCGGTTCTATAACACATATGGTATGAATCACATGTTATGGTATTTCTCTTATACTATAAGATTGTACGCCATTTTTGAAACATTTTGTCAACACCATACAGACTTTTAGTCTAGATGTTCCTAACATCTAAACCCAAATTATTCTTTCTCTCATATCTTATGTGACGTCAGTATTGAAGAATTTGTGGTTTGGTAACAGGAATCATGGGAGCAAGTCCCCATGATTCGATCCAAGTTTTATATATACATACATTGGATCTCATCTCGACACGCTGCGCAATTGCCGAGGACACATAATTTGTATTTCTTCTCTACACATCAGCATTCCCGCTGCCTTACTGGTGAATGCAAGTGTCTCATCTTTATACCTCACATGCCTGTATGACATACTAGACATTATATACTTGTACACATACACATGAATAAATGTTAAGAAATTGAATACTTTCATCATAAATTCAATACATAGTGTCTGCAATTTCACATTCTACATATACCAATAACCCTTACATGCTTCTCAAATGTTTCTTTGGCTATTGGTTCGGTAAGGGGATTTGCGACCATATTCTTAGTCAAAATGTGTTGTACATTAATCACTTTTTGTGCTACATAATCTCTCACAAAGTTATACTTATCACCGATGTGTTTTATATTACTATGATATTTGAGGTCTTTTCTGTAGGCTATGGCTGCAGTATTATCACAATATATTAACACCAGATTTGTACTTTCATTTTCAAATCCAAGGTGTTCAATAAACCTTTTCAGTCATATAGCCTCTTACACTGCCGTGGTGTAAGCCACAAACTCAGCTTCCATTGAATACAGGGCTATGCACATCAGCTTCTTGCTACTCCAACTTATGGCGCCATGATTTAGCAAGACAGTATAACCTAAAGTTGGCCTTCGTTCAACTTTATCTCTGCCTACATCAGTGTCAGAGAATCCAAGAAGCTGCAATTTGCCTCCTTGATAAGTTAGTGCATAATTTGTTATGCGCTTTAAGTATCGCAGAATCCTTTTCACAGATTTCCAATGTTGCTCGTCAGGATTTGACTGAAACCTACTTACCAATCCAACTGCGAAACAATATTTGATCTTGTATACATCATTGCATATATTAGACTTCCAACGACACTAGCATAAAGAACTCTTTCCATTATTTTCTTAGCTGATTCAGTCTTAGGACACATTTCAAGATTCAGGCTAACTCAAGTAGCCACCATGGTGTTTAAGGGATTCAATCACCCATGTTGAATCACTCAAGAATTTTCCTAATGCAATTCTCTTATGAAAAAGATAGAGTTCTCTTTGAGTGATCCCTTCAGATTTTAACTCCAAGTATGTATTCTGCTTCTCCCCCATCTTCCATCTTAAAATTCATGACAGCCATTCTTTAACAATTAAGATCGAATTTAGGCTATTTCCGGCCAATAGTATATCGTCTACATATAATGATAACATCATAAAGTTATCATTAAACTACTTAATGCAGACATGTGGTATTCTTTAATCATTTTAAAATCGTATGAGGTTATTGCCTTGTGTAACCTCAAGTACCACTACCTGGATGATTGCTTCAGTCCATAAACGGACTTTTGAGCTTACAAACCTTGCTCTCTAAACCTTTCTTTACGAAACCCAATGGTTATTCCATATAGATTTCTTCATCCAAGTCTTCGTTTAGAAATGCAGTTTTCACATCCATTTGATGTAACTCCAAATCTAAACTATTTACTATTGCCAGAATCAGTCTTATGGAATTAAAGGATACAACAAGTGAGAAGGTGTCCTTCTAATTGATACCTTCCTATTGTGTATACTCCTTCGCTACCAGATGTGCATTCTTGTAGATGTAAATTGATCCACCCACTTTTCTTTTTATTTTAAGAACCCACTTGTTCCAAATGGCCTTTACCTTTCAGTAAATTAACAAGTTCCCAGACTTAATTCTTTATCATTGAATCAATTTCTTCTTCATTATTTTCTTCCATTCATCTTTGGCAGGGCAAGACAAGGCTTCTTGTACAGAACGTAGCTCATCATCTCTATCCGGAGTGACCATGAGTGCTTCCCCCTCTATTGGGGAGTTCCTCTTTGGTATATGTCCCTACCACTCCTTCTTGTAGAGACCTCTTATCTCTTTCATCTCTTTTGTCTCGGCCTTTGTAAAAGCCTTTCTGAGCCTTCTGATTTCCCACTCAGATCGATATATTGAGATGATTGGGGATTATTAAATCGATCTGCACTACCTTGTTCACTACTAGAAAAATCAGATCTAACGATGGAATTAGCGACGGAAAAATCATATTTAGCGATGAAAAAAATCATAATTAGCGACGGAAAAAATCCGTCACTAATAAGAGAGCACTAAATTTAGCAACGAAAATAGTGATGGCTAATTTAGCGATAAAATTAGCGACGGAATACTTTTCTGTAGCTAAATTAGTGAGGGAATTAGCGACATAACTAATTCCATCGCTATTTAGCGATGGATAAGTTCTGACGCTAATTCCTTAACCAGATTGCAATGACATAGTACAACAGGGGTCTGTATCTATCATGGTTCAAATCTTATTTCTTGGTCTTCCAAGAAACAAGCATTAGTTGAATGTTCAAGCATTAGTTGAATGAAACTAATATTCATACTCAATTATATAATCAGATAAATGTTAGGTAGAAGCAAGAGGGCAAGGGGTGTTTTTGAGCATTTAAACTCTTTGAACTTCTCATCTTATATGGTGGAAAACAACCACAGAAGCCTAAAAGAGATTGTTCCATATGGTGCATGGCAAGTTAATCAACTATCCATTGACAAACTTTCATGATCTAGGCTAAAGAAAACAAGAAAAAAGATTAACCGATATTAACCACCAGAGTGCTCAATAAAAGAATACAAATACTTACAGCAGCTGATTTGAAGTAACACGGATTTAGGATATTATTATTATTCATTAGGTTTTAGCTAGAAAGGTTAGTTTAGATTAATCAAATTGATAGAATACTGAGGAAATTGATTCATTACTTCCCTTTTATAGGACTTGCTCATGGTGACTTTCCAATTAACACAAAAAAAGTACTGAAAAAACTTATGGAACTCACCAAACTACTTTCCTCGGCGCCATGTGTCAACTGCTTGAGTTCATTACTAAACATATCCAAAACATGCAACTCAGAATCTCTTGCATAAGCAAGCATTAATCATCGGGGGATAGATATGGATCAATAATTGGTGAACCTGGTATACTTGGAAGCTTCAGCTTTGTTTCTGAATAGAAAATATCGTGGATATAGATCTGTTCATAATGCCAAGCAAAATAGTTGCAGTTAGATTGAATTTGGAAATATATGTATAGGCACAACAAGATTCTAATGGAAGCTGGAATAAGATAGGTGGATAATGAATAATATATCGTAGAAATTAATAACACAAGTTTCATTTTCCTTAACTTTATTACGTGTTGCCGCCAAATTTCATTTACACATTTGATCAAACATCTTGTATGCATTCAAAATCAAGTAACAAACACCACCTTACTCTGAATATTAGCAATCATATAACCTTCAACCATTACAGAAGCTTAATAAACTTCCTCAACAATAATTTTTCACAAAAATAATGAAATGAAATAGTAAGTTCCTATTATTGCAAAACAAATACCCAGCAAAAAATGAAGGAGGGTGAGATTAGCTTTATCCTAGGCTGTTACGCTTAGTTAAACTACCTCTGCGATCAGGAGATCCTGATTGTCCTTCTCTTCCTTAGTAATCTCAATCTGCTTTTCCTATTCACTAGTACACTGTGTAATACCTTTAATTCATAGCATTTAACATGTACAACGGAAGCATTTGGAATCACTTTGGTTGGCTAGAGCTTGTGAAAAATGATATTTGAAAAATGTTGATTCACAATACTATTCATAACTTTCTAAAAATAGCCTTAAATTTGAAAAATCATAATTAATTGTAGAAAAATAGGAATTAAGTGATTCCAAGTTCTATAGAAAGATATTTGAATCAACTTTGGAGGAAAAATAAATTTTGGACAATTTATCTTGAAAATTGTGCCCAGTTTTTATTTCAAAAACTACTGTTCATTTGGTCATTTTCTATTTTCCAGTATTTCAGCCTAATTTTGGAAGGTCATATCTCTTAGTACAATTATCAGATTTCAACAAATTACCACTCATTTTAAAGGGAAAAATCAGATCTATTTGGTAGTAAAATCTCAGATCTTAACTCCCTCAGTTGCACTGTACGGATTTGGTCAACTTTGAGTCCGATTTTTGTTGACTTTTACCCCCTTTGTTTATACTTAATCCGATTTGAGGTGTGGTTGCTTTATCTTGCCATATTAATGCCTTTGGAGCATTTTAAACTATCCTAGCATGCTTGAAAATAAAATCTCCTACCACACATGCTATCAACTACAATCAACACATAATACCCTTATGGGTATTTACAACTTTTCATAAATGTTTATTAACTACTTACCAAATCTTCAAGCCTTCTCCTTCTCCTTCTTCTCTTCTTGAATAAGCTAGTCCTAGGATTTGGGTTTCATTGGGAGGGTAAGATTTTTGGGAATCTTAGTAGCATAAGCAACTATTGCGTAATCACATTCATGCATTTAAAAACATGATACCTACTTAACCTTGAAATTAATTTGCTATGCATACCTCACATGTCACTTAAAATAGCAAAGAGGAAAATCTTCATCATATCCTAACTTTAACATCCACACCATAGCATATTAACCAAACCATATCAAAGCAAGTAATCATGCAATAAACACAATGAAATGTAATTAAAATAATAATTGCTAAGCTACCTCTTCTCCTTAGCTATCCTTAAGGTTTAAAGCTTTCTTGATGAACTTTTCCAACAAGCTCTTTGGGTTCTCAACTTCCTAAACATTAATCAAGAGCATAACCATCATTTTCAAGTTATCAACAATGCAAAAGAACTACAAAACGCACTATAACCTCTCTTGCCCATTTCAAGACCCTTACAACTTCAAAACTTGTGCTTATGATTCAAAATGCTTCCCAAATCCTTTTCTCAATTTTACCCTACACAATTTTGGCTTTTAAACTCAATGGAAGCATCAAAATCATCAAAATCACACTCCTCCTACTCCATACAGATCTGGACGAAAATCTGTCCATGTAAGGAGAAAAGTGATTCTTCAAACCTTCATCATGTGTAACAACATATTTTTTTATCCCAAAACACTTCTCATAGATTATTTAGCTCAAAAACAACTCTTCCTCATTAAATATAAAATTGGACAGCATCTCCCCTTAGGGTTTGAAATTCCAAAAATTCATACAAACATCAAACCCAAGCAATATATACATCAATCGTCTCCTTATCATGCAATGAGTGTTTTGCAACCATTTATTTCCTCTAAATCCCTATCTTCCTCATTTTTTCTCCCATGAAACCTAACTTTCCAGCCACCAAAAGAGAGCCAAAACCAAAAATCTAAACCAATAGAAAGGCAGAGGATGTTGCAAGTATTAAGAAAATAGGTGGGTTTAGTTGAACAAGCTTCTTACCTTGAACATATGGAAGCTCTTCTTTTTCCTTTGGAGGTGCAGAAATGGTGTCATCTTTCCCTCTTTTATCAACCAAGAAGTCAGCCAAGATGGAGTGGGAATGGTGAAGAAATGGTCCTTTAAATAAATCTCACTTAAAAGGATTAAAGGCTAAGATTAAGACTTAGTAGTTAAGTATAATCTAAGGGTGGAAAATGTGCTACACATCCAACAAGTGCTAAGCTCTCATTGGGCCCTTCAATAGTGAGTAATAATGGCTGTAACTAAGCATGAAAAATCTGGTTGGTTTAACCAAATTGGATCTCATTCAGTTACTTTTACCGATTACAATTTTTACCGGTAAACATAACTTTAATCCGGTAAATCTTTTTCTACTTTTCTGGAGATATTTTTATCCTCTTGTAATCTCCATATTCTCCTCATAATCATGACAAGATCATTATCCCAAAAATACCCCTAGATCTCATCAAATTTTACAGGATTATTTTATCATGTCCAAAATCCCTGAAAATGATTAATCGGAGGGCAAAATACTTTTAGGGCTTTAAAAATTTCTACATTTTTCACTCATACTCTAGCCCTTTTCTTTTTCCAAAATTCCCTCTAGATTGTCAAAAATTAATTTTTGAAATAAATTATATTTTAGGGATTTTCTGGTCTTTTCCCAATTTTCGGGGAAATCGCCTTAATCATACCCGGACAATAATTTTATTAAATACCATAAAATTCACTGAATTTTTCTATGCCCTGAACTCAACTAATTAAGGTCTCTTGATACTTCAAATAATTATGTTTGTCCATGAAATCTTCAAAATTCTATAAATAAAATTCTAGGCCGATTTTCAACAATCCGTCGAATCCCTGTCAATCAGTGAGTTCTGCTCTCTATTTTGGGTCTCTGTGAATTTTTCTAATATTTTGGTCAATAGTTGAGTTTTTTACTTTGACTTTGACTTTAACTTTGTCAAATAACCAAAATGTCCTTACACTTTCTCTTAATGACCAAAATGCCCTTACACTGTCTAACTTTTCATAATTCCCATTTTGCCCTTAGCCTTGTCGCCCTTGATCTTTTGTGTAATGACCTTTACGTGCTTCCCAATAGGTCACCCATCCTGAGATTGCTCTAGGGTGAACTGCGGAGTTCTCATAAAATTTCTCTCGCTGAGCCAGGTCTAACTTTGGGTTATTCAGCCTATTGTCATCAACTTTTTCCGCTCTTTCTATCTGTGGGTTTTAACTTGACTTCTGACTACCGGTTTGTCCCTTTTTATCAAGTGACCATATTTTCCTTGGTCTTTATACTTAATACATTTATGTCCTTAGCTTATGTTCTTAGTAATTTCAAAGCCTTAGGAATAAATTGACCAGGGTCTCTTTGATCCATTGACATCATCTCTTTCAATACATTTATTTTTGGGCCTTATTTTATCTCATAACTATCGGTTTGGCCTCTATTCCAATTTGTAGAAAAAAAATGGATATTACACACTATGCTAGAGGATAGAACTTAACAAACCTATCGCCAGAATGAATTGAATATACCCCAGATACAATTTGAACCAGAGTTGAAACCTTTCGCTTCGCTCTAGTGCCTTTTCAGTTAGTAGTGGAAATTTAATCCCTCTTGAACTACAGAAAGGCTAAGTAACTACGTACCTTCTTCCTTCTAGTTTTGTGAATCCATTTGATGTACTCTTCTTGAGCTTCACAGGCTTAAGGTTGCTTTCTTTAAGTAATTATGCTATGATATTAAGTAGTCCTGTCGCTACTATGAATAAAAGACCAAGGAAGAGGCTTAGATAGAAGAAGCAGAAGATGCACAAGGAGAGAGGAGAGAGGCGATGATGGCGGAGGAGAAAGGAGGAATGACCATGGCAGTGTTTATCCTAACAAATGATGGATAAAAAGGAAGCAACAAAACTTGAGAGCTAAAACAATACCTGAGAAATGCAAATGGCGGAAACAAAGGAAGCAACAAAATGAAAAACAAGTCTTGTGAAATGCAAATGAAATACCAGGATGTCTGGGTAGCATTTTTCCTGACAGCGAGGTAGATTTGAGGGTTTAGGGCAGGCCAAGGGAACTGGCTGTAGGGGTCATCGCTGTAGGATTGCTCTATGAAATCATCTGCTAAGCACTTCAATCGGTCATTCCAGGGCAACGAATGACTGAGGCACTGGTCGAGCAGAGATGACTGGGTGGGCGGATCGCGGCAGCGGCATCGTGAGAGGGCATGACTGATGTTGGTCTAGAGAATGGAGGAGAACATGAGATGCTTTGGAGGTTGCGGTGCCTTTGCTTTGCCATTTGCTCCAATCTTCAATTGCCTTTACTTTGCCCTTACACGTTGGAGGGAAATTAATTTTTTCAGGGGGAAATTTTTGGAGGGAAATGAAATTTTAGATAGGGAAATGATTCATTCTAATTACCTCATTATTTAGATATGAAATATTTGTTTTGATTAGATTCCTAGCAAATGGGACAATTTGAAGAGGATTATGTATGTCTTTGATAATATTTCTCACTAAATTACTCGCTAATTAGGAAATTTAGAGATAAATATACAAGTCATCACCAATTTTCCTCGCTAATTGGACAATTTAGAGAGGAATATCCAAGTTGTCACTAATTTTCATCTCTAATTTGGAAAATTAGAGAGGAATTTAATAATACTCGCTAATTGGGCATTTTAGAGAGTAACATTCAAGGTGTCGCTAATTTTCCTCGCTAATTTAGACATTAGAGAGGAATTTACTATTCCTCACTAAATTCCTAGCTAATTGAGTTATTCAGAGAGGAATTTTAAAGTTGTCGCTAATTTTCCTCACTAAATTGTGATTTTCTAGTAGTGGTTTTTGTGTCTCATAAAGAGATATTGTTCAATCTATCTTTCCTCTGCCAGGAAATTTATCTCCAAAAATATGGCATCCCTTGATTCAATTTTAGTTACTGTTCCATCTTCATTTTCGCCAATGAAAATTATCCTTTTGAGTATCTTATAAAGATACATTTTTTTCCTCTAGGACCCAACTTCCTATACTTATGTGAATCGTCATGGACATATGCAGCCGACCCCCAAGCTCTTAAGATACTTAGATATAGCTTGCGTTTTGTCCATAACTCATAGGGTGTGGAAGTAATTGCTTTTGAGGGTACACAGTTAAGATAAAGGCTGTTGTTAATAAAGCATCACCCCAATATGAAGTTGGCAGGTTTCTTGAGCCATGATTGACCTAACCATGCCTAAAAGAGTTTTATTTCTTCTTTCAAACACTCCATTTAGTTGCAAAGTTCCAGGGATAGTTAGCTTCCTAATTATCCCTTTTCTTCACATAGCTTTTTGAACTGATCAGATAAGTATTCACAATCTTGGTCAGTATGTAATACTTTAATTCTACATTCCATTTGATTCTCTACCTCATTCATGTATTGTTTAAAACACTCAAGGCTGCAGACTTGTGTTAGATCAAATAGAAGTGACCATATCGTGAAAAGTCATTAGTCAAGGTAATAAAGTACCAAGCTCCATGCCTAACCCTCATACTCATGGGAACACATATATCAGAATGGATGAAATCCAATAGATTTTCAGCTCTAGTTCCTGTACCGAAAGGTTTTCTAGTTGCCTTGCCAGCTAAACAACTTTCACACAAGGCCATTTCCATTTTTGGAACTTCACCTAGTAAACCTTCTTTTGCTAGTTTAATCATTTGATTCTGACTTATGTGCCCTAGTTTAGCATGCCAGATATTCATATCAACAGTTATATCAGAGGAACTAATGAAACAATCATTCAAGTTGAGATCACCAATAACATCCATTACGAAGAACTTTCCTAAGAGGAAAGCAAAATCATAAAAGGTCATGTTGCTAAAAATGTCAGTAACTTTGTCATGAAAGTTCATATTAAACTCATAATTCAAAAGACATGGTACAGAAACTAAATTCCGTCGGATGTCTAGTATGTGAAGTACATCATGTAAGATTAAGGTCTTTCCACCATGCAGAGATGATCTGCAGGTGCCTATGCTTTTTACTTCCATCTTTGCGTTATTACCAACATAAGCCATTTGCATTAATGCAGCAACCGACAGTATAGCATTTGACTTTATTTAGGTTACATGGTTTGTTAATCCTGAGTCATTCCACGATCATTAATGACCCATCTTCTAGCAGGCATAGCATTTGCCTTTATTTAGGTCAACTTTCTTAATGCCGCCTTTAGGAATTTTCTTCTTGAATTGCTTTCTGCCCCTTTTGAATAGAGGGACATCCTTCCTACCTTTTCCATGAAATTTCTTTCCCTTCTTAAAAAAGGGTTGTTATTGGAAGTACCTGCACCCTGGGTATAATAGGCATGCCTAGAAGTCTTATATGCCTCCAGGCGTTCATCCTCAAGCTCAAGGTGCTTCACAACATCAACAAAAATGATGAAGTTATCGTTATGGGTTGAGTTGAAATTCATATGTTCCCAACTATGGGGAAGTGACCTAATTATAGCCTGCACTTGCTGCTCATAAGTCAGTGTATGTATAACACACCTTAACTAACCCCTTTAGCTTCATTTTATATCATTATGGAACCATTCTTGGGCCTTGAATAGCTTAAAAGTCAAAAGGAACCAAATCTGAAAATTTGATTTTTAAAAGTCACTATTCATTGAATTTCGACCCAACTTTGAAAATTCATAACTGATTGTAGAAAAATTAATATCGAGTGGTTCTAATTTCTATTTGAAGCTTAAAAAATGCTCTATAGGACGAAAATACTCATTGGGTCATTAAATTGCCCATTTGAATCAGTTTATTTCAAAGTTGCACTGTTCATTTTGTAATTTTTCATTTTTCCCAGGTTTTTCTGTGATTTTTCGCCAACTTTGGGACATCATAACTCCTCATACAAAACTCCAATTCCAGAGTTCTTTAGCTTTTTTTAAAGATTGCAACATGAACTATTTTTCTAAAAAATTTCATTTCATTTGGATTTCATTTGCCTTATTTTACATCATACCAAAGTTGGGGGTTTGATCAACCTTACTACACTATACATCCCTATCATTTCCATTTTTCTTCCTTTAGGCATGCTTGTTTGCTTTTTTATTTTTCTCATCATTAAACATGCAACAGCCTATATTTAAAACATGCTTTCACCTCTCTTGACTATCACATGCATTTGCCGTGTTTTTCGTCAATTCTCAACACAAAGTTTCAACCATGTTATACAACATTACATAAGCAAGAAAATCAAGCTATGCCATCTTCAATCACCATGAAGTTTGATATTACCCTTGCTTGTGCTTGCACCTACATGGTTAGTTGGGGAGGATGAGATTTTGGGAAATCTCAATAGCAAAACTTTCTAACACACTTTGTAAAAATTGCATGACAAATTTAAATGAAAGTGTGAGTTCATGAAATGTGCAACATGTAACAATTAAATTCATATGGCCATAGCATACAAAAGAACATATTCACACTTTCAATCATCATAAATTTTTAATACAAGTCATGTATAATTTCATACACATTTTCAAAGCAATTTAGCTTAAGGTTAAAGGGTTTTGCTACCTTGGATTTTTAACTTATTCTTGACTTTGATGCTCTCTTGATTAGTCTTCCAAATGTGCTCTTGGGTATTTAAACATCCTAAACATGATTCAAGAGCTTATCCATCATTTTCATGTCATTAACCATACATAAAACTCACAAAAACGTAACATATGCCCCTTGCTCTTATAAAGGTACCCTAGAGTTTCATAACTTATCCTTATAGTTTCTAATGCTTCTCAAAACTTGGGCTCACTTTTACCCTACACAAAATCTCATTTTAAAGCCATTGGAAGCATTAAAATCATCAAAATCCAATTCCTTCCCACTGATCTTGGTCTAAAAACAGAACAAGTTGAAAAAAAATTGATTTTCAACTTCTTGCTTCACATGCATACATACTCTTATTCCTAAACCAATTTCCATGCATTATCTCATTCGAAACATCACTTCCCTTCCAAATGAAAAATTGGACAGCATCTCTCCTTAGGGTTTCATGATTCCCAAAATTCATACAAGCTTCAGAACAACATAAAACACACAACAGTCAACTCCTTAACTTGCCTAGAGTTGATTGGTGCCAATTGTTTGATTTAAATCTCTCTCTTCCTCATTTTCTTACTCAAGAACCAGAATTTTTTCAGTAGCCAAATCCACCAAGAATCATGAAAATAAACCCATAAGATTGAAGAGAAGATGCTAGAGATCAAGAATATAGAAGATTTCAAGTCTTAAACCCAAGTTTACCTTGAATTTTTGAGTGAATTCTTTCCTTTGTTCTTGAGCTATGAAAGAGACCTCCTCTTCTCTCGTTTTGCTTCAGTTTTATGTGAATAATGGCTGAAGAGGATGAAGAAAATCTGATTTAATTCATGTGGAAATTGGTTAGATGGCTAGGATTTAAACTTAACAATTAAGTTTAATCTAAAGGTGGAGATTTAGCCACCCCTTGGTCAAGTGTTGGCTTCTCATTGGTTCATTTAAAGTGGCTAATAATGGCTGTAACTAAGGAGTAAAAATCTGGTTAGACTAACCAAATTGAATCCTGTAATATCCATAAATTTCGATGCTAGCTAAATTAAATGCTAATCCGATTACTAGGAAACGAAAAGAGAAATCAGAGGTAAATAGTATAGAAAGAAAGACTATAGGCCGGAAGTCATAAAGATAGACCTGGCTTAGTACACGGAGTTCCGTAGGAATATCAGAATTAAGGAAAATTGCCCAGAGTGATATGAGGATGGGAAAACCTTCAGGAAAGGGACCCATACGTCATTTAATAAAAGACCAAGGACATAAAGGT
>JANTPZ010147777.1:0-21601 GCA_025593235.1 Vachellia pachyceras | reverse complement strand
AAATCTAGAGGGCATTTTGGGAAAAGAAAAGGGCTAGAGTATGAGTAGAAAATGCAGTAATTTTTGATGCCCTAAAAATATTTTACCCTCGATTGCACTTTTTCAGGGATTTTTGACAGGATAAAATTACCTGTTATTTTGGATGAATTTCAGGGCTATTTTTGGATAAATATTTCATCATATTAGTAAGTGAATTATGGATATTAAAAGAGGAATAAAATATCTCCAGAAAAGCAGAGAAAAATTTACTGAAATAAAGTTATGTTTACCGGTAAAAATTGTAATCGTTTGAAGTAACCGAATGGGATTTGGTTTGGTTAGTGTAACCAAAGCCCAACCAGATTTTCAGCCTCAATAATGACCACTTTTCAGCAACCAATGAGAAAGGAAAAGGTGTTCAACTTGGTGGCTGAAAAGGACCATTAGATCATGACAATTTTACAAGAAACAATTTATACCATTAGATTAAAATGCCACCTAATTACTACACTTTTAGATCAGATTTTCCAGCCCTCAAGCATGACATTCCAGCAGCAAAAAGAGAGGAGTTGTGAACAAGAAGAAGAAGCAAAATCCACTCAAAAGTACAAGGTAAGTTAGGATTTCTTGATGAAATCTTCTCTATTTTGATCACTAGGCTCTCCTCTCCACTCTCAATGGTTTAATTTCATGGATTATGATGAATTTTGGCTGCTGGAATATTGAGTTTTACCGGAGAGAAACAAGAAAGAGTGAGATTTAGATGAAAGAGTTGCTAGAAAACAACTCCAAGCATGCTTAGGATCCTATTGGTTTTTGTTTGAATGTTATTTGGTTATTTTTGCAAATTTTGGAATGGAAAGCCTTAAGGGGTTATGCTGCCAAAATTTTTATGTGATGTAGAAGAGTTGAGTTTAAGCTATATAATCCATGGAAATAAGGTTGGAAACAAGAAAATGAAGTTACATATCAAGAAAAGTTGAAAAGAAACATTTTTCCAATTTTTGGCAATTTTCGTGCAAATCTGGAAAGTGCAAGAAGGAGTGTGTTTTTTTATGATTTTAATGTTTCCATTGGCTTTAAAATGAAAAATTGTGTATGTGTAAAGTGAGCCAACGAATTAGGAAGCATTAAAAATCAATATGACAAGTTAAAACTCACTAGGAAGCAAGAGAGTTCAAGAGAAAATTTAATGAAGTTTTTCATTGATTCTTGCCTTGAAATGGCTTGTACTTAATGGTCACAATGTGGTGAATTATGTAGGCAGGAGTTTGGTGCAAAGAACAAATTTTTCAAGTGACCAAGACAGCCTCAAAATACCAAGGAAAACTAAGAACCTAAGGTAGCAAAGTTTTCTAACTCTAATCAACATTGTTGTGAAATGTTCTTGTAAATGTGCATGACTTGGTGATGATTATTACATTGTTGAAATGTGTTTATGCATGATGTTATGCTATGGCCATATTGTAATATTCACCCTTTTTTGTAAATTGAAATAGAGGCCAAATCTATAGTTAGGAGATAAGATAAGGCCAAGAAATAAAAATACAGAAAGAAAAGATGTTAATGGACCAAAGAGACACTAGTCAATTTAGTCCTGAGGCCTTGAGTTACTAAGAATGTAAGCCAGGGACATAAATGTCATTAAGTATAAACACCAAAGGCAATATGGTTATTGGATAAAAAGGGCCAAACCAGTAGTCAAAAGTTAAGTTAGAGCCCATGGATAGAAAGTATGGAAAAAGTTGATGCTATTGGGCCGGAAGTCGTAGAATCAGATTTGGCCTGGTGGATGGAAGTCGGTAGGAACTTTAAAGTTAAGCGTGCTCACCCTCGAGCAATTTCCAAATAGGTGACCTCCTGGGACGTGCCCAGGGGTCAGTGACCAAAAGATCAAGGGCAAAAAGATTAAGGGCAAAATTGGAATTTATGAAAAGTTAGACTATGAAAGGGCAGTTTAGTCATTAAAGAGAAGTGTAAGGGCATTTTGGTCATTTGACAAAGTCAAAGTAAAATAGTTGACCAAAAATCAGAAAAATTCACCGATGGCCAAAAGATAGAGCAGAACTCACTGATTACCAGATATTCGACCAATTGTTGAAATTCGGTCTGGATTATGATTGATGGAATTTTAAAGATTTGATGGTTGAAAATAATTATTTAATGTATTAGGAGTTCTCTAAGAAGAAAAACCAGAGTCTAGAAAAATTCAGTGGATTTTATAGTATTTTACGAAATTAATGCCCAATATACGATTAAGACGATTTTCCCGAAAATGAAGAAAAATGCCCGAAAATCCCCGAAATATAATTTATTTAAAAAATTAATTTTTGACAATCTAGAAGGTATTTTGGGGAAAGAAAAGGGGCTATAGTATCCGTGAAAAATGTAGAAAATTTTAAGGCCCTAAAAATGATTTACCCCCAGATATCTTGTTTTTAGGTGTTTTAGACAGGATGAAATAATCCTGTTGATTTTGATAAGATTAAGGGATATTTTGAGGACAATGATTTTATTATATTTAAGAGGGAATTATGGACATTAAATGAGGAAGAAACATCTCCAGAAAAGTAGAAAAAGATTTACCGGAATAGAGTTATGTTTACCGGTAGAAAGTGTAATCGGTAAAAGTAACTGAAGGGGATCCAGTTCGGCTAGCCAAATTAGATTTTTAACCCCTTAGTTACAGCAATCATGACCACTTTTTATGAGCCAACAAGAGCCAAGCACATGTCACATATGTGGTGAAACCTCAGCTCTTGGATAAACCTCATTATGTAAGATTAAATCCTAGCCTTCCATCTTTTTATGAGGGATTTTATAAATGCATCCTTCCTCCATTTCTTCCTCATTTTCTGCCATCTTCTTCCCCCCTCCATGAAAGAGATGTGACACCATGAACAAGCACAAAGAGAAGGAAGAACTTGAAGAACAACCAAGGTAAGAGGAATAAACAACCAAACCTATACATGATTCTCTTCCTTGTGACTTCCTCTACCTCCTATCGGTTTAGATTTTTGGTTTTGGCTCTCTTTTAGTGGTTGGAAAGTTAGATTTCATGAGAGGAAAGATGAGAAAGAGGGAGATTTAGAGGAAATAAATGCTTGTAAAACACTCCTTGCATGATAAGGAGAAGATTGATGTATATATTACTTGAATTTGATGTTTGTATGAATTTTGGGAATCTCAAACCCTAAGGGAGATGATGTCCAATTTTATATTTAATGAGGAAGATTTGTTTTTGAGCTAAATAATCCATGAGAAGTGTTTTGGGATCAAAAATATGTTGTTACATATGATGAAAGTTTGAAAAATCACTTTCTCCTTACATGGACAGATTTTCGTCCAGATCTGTATGGGTAGGAGGATTGTGATTTTGATGATTTTGATACTTCCGTTGAGTTTAGAAGACAAAATTGTGTAGGGTATAAGTGAGAAAACGTTTTGGAAAGCATTTAAATCATAAGAACAAGTTTCAAAGTCTTAAGGGTGCTTAAAAGAGCATTAAAGGTCATATAGCCTTTTTGCAAGTTTTCTTGCTTTGTGATGGCTGGAAATTTATGATTATACTCTTGGATGATTTTTAGGAGATTGAGAAGCCAAAGAGCCTATTGGGAAAGACCATCAATAGAGGTTTAAATCGCAAGGAAAAGCTAAAGAGATAAGGTAGCAAGACCTTCTAGCCTTAAGCTTAATTGCTTTGAAAATGTATATGAATTTATGCATGACTTGTATTGAAAAATTTATGATGATTGAAAGTGTGAATACGTGCTTTTATGTGCTATGGACATATGCATTTAATTTGCTACATGTTGCATTTTTACGAATTCACACTTATATTGAAAGTTGTCATGCAATTTTATAAATTGTGTTAGAAAGTTTTGCTATTTGGGATTTCTAAAAATCTAATTCTCCCCCACTAACCATTTTTAGGTACAAGTTCTTCAATGGATGACTAGAAAATGCATGATGCATGAAACAAGGATTTTACATGTTTACGTATATGGAATTATGTTGTAGATGTAATAACATTTTGGGACTTTCACATGTTATGTAATATATATTATGAACCTATGCATGTTTAGTTGATATGTGATAGTTAAGGACTCTAAATAGCATGATCAAACATAATTAAAAGAGGTCTAGAAGTTATGGTTTTAAATGGTGATGTTTGAAAATGAAAAGTTTGACTAATTGTCAAAGTGGAGTTGGTCAAACCCCTAATTTTGACATGTCACGAAATAGAGTAAATGGATTCCAAATGAGCTGAAATTTTATGAAAAAATAGTTCCCATTGCAAGCTTTAATACAAGCTAAAGATCACTTGAATTGGAGCTTTGTACATAAAGTTATGACTGTACAAAATTGGCGAAAAATCTCAGAAAATCCTGGTAAAATGCAAAATTTTCACGAATTAAATTGTACCAACTGAGCAAGTTTCTGTAAAAATGAGTATTTTTCCCTCATAAAAGAATTTGTAAGCTTCAAAATAGAAGTTGGAACCACTCAATTTTGATTTTTCTAGAATTAGTTATGAATTTTCAAAGTTGGCCCGAAAAGCCATGAATAGTAACTCATAAAAATGAAAGTTTTCAATTTGATCCTTTTCAACTTTGTAAGTTATTTGAGGCCATTAATTGGTTCCAAATCATCGTAATGGAAGCTAAGAGGGATAAATAACAGGTGTTACGCATATGCATAAATGTGTGCTTGTTACACATTTCTACTTGAATTCAAAGAATGTCATGCAATTTTTATATGTATGTTAGTAAACTTTGCTATTGAGATTTACCAAAATCTTATCCTCTCCAACTAACCATGTAGGTGGAAGATCATCAAAGGTTAAGGACAAGATTAATGATGCTTAAAGCAAGTTTATGGTGCCCTTGTTTTGTAAAAATTAAACCTCTACATATGTGATAGTCAAAGATAGGTGAAAGCATCCTTTAAATATAGGTTAATGCATGTTTAATTATAAGCAAAAGAAGAAAGCAAATAAGCATGCCTAAAGGAAGAAAAATGGAAATGATAGGGATACAGTGTAGTAAAGTTGATCAAACCCCCAACTTTTGTATGATATGAAACAGGGCAAATGAACTTCAAATGAATTGAACTTTTCCAGAAAATTATTTCATGTTTCAAGCTTTAAAATGAGCTAAAGAACACTGTAATTAGAGTTTTGTACAAGGAGTTATGATGTTCCAAAGTTGGCGAAAAATCACAAAAAAACCTGGGAAATTGAAAATTTACCAAATGAACAGTGCAACTTTGTGTAATAAATTGATTCAATTGGGAAAGTTTCTGATCAAGTGAGTATTTTTATCCCATAAAGGATTTTGTAAGCTTCAATTAGAAATTGGAACCATTCGATTTTGATTTTTCTACAATTAGTTTTGAATTTTCAATGTTGGGCTAAAATTCTGTGAATAGTGATGTGAACAGTAACCTGAAAACTTAAAATTTTTATTTTTCAATTCTTGGGTTACTCTAAGTCATTTAAGGCCTAAAGATGGTTCCATATTGACATAAAATGAAGCTATGGGAGTTAGATAAGGTGTGTTACACTTAGGGCTTCCAAAATCCCAACAACAACACCCAGTAACAACCAAAACAAACATCAAGCTACCTTTTACTACTCAAGAAAGAACTTGCAATCATTTATTACCTTAGAAACCTTCTCTTTTCCATTTTCATCTATTTAAACCCTAGTCATTATCTTCCAAAAGAGAGGCTCATTCAAGAAGAAAACCAAGATGAAGGTAGTAGAAGGTTGCTAGCTTGAGAAAAGATGAAGATTTGAGAGCTTGAGTGGTTACCTTGTGTGTGCTAGCTCTCTTCCTCCTCTTGGAGCTTGAGAATGGCGTCTTCTTTGGGAGCTTGGGAGAGAAAAATCTGATCGCATGAAGGGAGAGGAGAGGGAGGATGGATTTGAGGGGAAAATGGAGCGTTTTACTAATTAAAAAGGCCTCTTGTAAGATGTATGGTTAAGATTTATTCTTGGTGACCAAGTTGAGGAATAATTGATGGAGATTGTGCTACATGTCCTCATTAGATTTCTTGGTGAAAAGTGCTTTTCATACTTCCCTTGCTGGTCTGGTTGGGCTGACTGGGCCTGCGTCCAGTTACTATTTCTGGTGATATGCATTTCCGTAAAGTAACCTTTAATAGGGTAACTTTCTTTTTACTTTTCTGGAGACTTTCTCTCTTATGTGGTGCCATTCCCTATGCCTCCTTGCCTAGATGGCATCATGCCTTAGTCCAAAGCATCCCCGGGTTTTCCTTGTAACTCATGAGGATTCCTCGATTTGCGTGCAACACCTAAAGATTTTCCTTGTAATTCTATTTTTTTCTGATACTCTAGCCCTTTTCCGTTCCTTAAAATTCTTCCTGGATTTTCTGTAATTAATTTTTAAAGAAAATACTTTTTCGGGGCTTTCGGGCACTGTTGTTCTCCGTACTTTGAAACTGCCCACCTTGGATAACGGGTAATAATTTTATTAAATATTTTAGGACCCAACTAAACTTTCCTCAGTTCGATCTCAAGTATTTGAAGACTCCTGCTGCCTCAAATAATTATTTCTTAGTCTTCAAGACCTCCAAAATCCCTTAATTTATGAAAATGCCATTACTCTTTCTACTTTGCCCATAATTACAAAAAACGTCACTACCTTTCTTACTTTTCTCATAATTACTAAAATTCCATCACTTTTCTATTTTTTTCTTAATTCCAACTTTACCCTTTGTCAACTTTGACTTTGGGGTTGACTTTGACTTTTTGGTCAATGTAATATCCATAATTTTTATGCTAGCTGAAATAAATGCTAATCCAATAACTAGGAAATGAAATTGGAACCCATAGATAGAAGGTACCGAAAACAAGGAATAGAATAGATGACACCACTGCCGAATAACATCAAAATAATATAAAACTAGATTCTACAGTAAAGCGCAACCTAGGTCGTCTCCTAATGAACCAATGTGATAATCACATAAATTAAGAACTTCAATTACAAACAAATCACTTAAAAACACTTAAAAAGGGGGTTTATGAACTAAAGGTAAAAGAAGCTACTAGCTAGTAAACAAAGCAAATTGACAAAAGATAAGAATTTATAATGGCAATGCAATTAACTACAAGTTTTCCCCTTAGGATGTAATGGTCCTTGTCCAGATAAAAGATTTAATTCCTTTGATTGAGATCCCTTGCAAAAATTCCAAACTCAGATCATTGAATTATCATTCAAGTTTTATGCTCCTATTTAAATCAAAGTTCAATGACATCTCAGTTAAACTTCAATTTAAACTTAAGCCACAATTAATCCTAAATTTTAAAAGGCAAAGAAAATCAATCAATCTTCTCCTTTAATTTCCCTCTCAAACTTCCAATCAATCGATTAAAAGTTTTTGAGAGGATAAAATCACAACTTTACTGATCATGGAGAATAAAAGAAACTCAGTGACAACGTCGTCTATGCGTGCTCATTCTTCGCCTCTTGCTGTCCGTGCGTTGTGTTCGCTTCCTCCAGGCATTCCTGTGCGTGCGTTCTCCTCTGTTTCCTCTGTTTTTTGCTCTGTCTCGACATGTTCTTTTCTTTCTCTTTTTTTATTTTCAAAATTCAATTAGGAAACTGAAGCCCACTTTTCAGATCCCCTCTGTCATGATCTCCACTCACAATATAAAATGAAATAAATAATTAAACTGCTCTTAACTTCCCTAAAAATACATATTTTCACCCAAGAGAAAAATTCATAATAATAAATTTAATCAATTTCAGCCCAAATGATCTTCGTAAAGCAATCTTCAATTTATCTCTTCAAATCTACACAAGATAAGAAAATAATGAATTGCCCTTTGTGCAAAAATATTAAATGAAGATTTAATCATAAATTTTCTAAGATTTTCTCAATTAATTTTCATTAAGTGTAAAATGGCTAATAAAATAAAATATAGTCCAAACAAGCTCAATTAGCCATAATTTATCACTAAAAAGACTAAATAAAGAGGATAAAAATATATAAAATTGTGATTTATCAATAGGCCAGAAAGATTTTTGACAGAAAGGCCTAAGATACCGGAATTTGTAAGGACTTTAAAGTTAAGCGTGCTAGAGGTAAGAGCAATTTCAGGATGGGTGACCCCTGGGAAGGACCTATTTGTCTTTAGATAAAAAATTAAGGACATAAAGGTCTTTAAGTATAAAGAGTAAAGGTAAAGTTGGAATTTTGCAAAAAGTAGAGAAAGTAAGGGCCAAATGGTAATTATGAGAAAGTAGAAGGGCATTTTGGTCATTTGACAAAGTAAAAGTCAAAAGTCAGCCATTGACCAAAAATTTACAGATGTCCAATAGACAGAGCTCAACTCGCGGAGCGCAACTGTAAATCACGGATTTTCTAGATTTGGATTGGATTTCTGATTATAGAATTCTGAAGGAAAAAAGGGGAAAATAATTATTTAAGGTACCAAGAGCTCTCCAAAAATTTAGACAAAAATATGGAAAAATCTAGTGAATTTTATAGTATTTAATAAAATTATTATCTAGTGTAGGATTAAGGCGATTTTCTCAAAAATCAAGAAAAAGACTCGAAGAAGACCCAAAAATCCTCGAAATATAATTATTTCAAAAATTAATTTTGGACCATCTATAGGGCATTTTGGAAAAAGAAATAAGGCTAGAGAATCAGTGAAAAATGTAGTATTTTTAAGGCCCTAAAAGAATTTTGTACTCCTATTGTACGTTTTCAAGGATTTTGGACAAGATAAATTAATTCTGTAAAATTTGAGGAAAGTAAAGGGTATTTTGGGGATAATAATTTTGTTATATTCAAGATGAAAATATGGAGATTTAATGAGGAAGAAAATATCTCTAGAAAAGTAGAAAAAGATTTACCGAAATAAAGTTAAGTTTACTGGTAAAAAGAGCAATCGGTAAAAGTAACCGAATGGGATCCAGTTTGGTTAAGGTAACCAGAATTCTAACCAGAAATTAGCCATGATTTTCACTTTTTGAGGGCCAATGATAGCTTAACAAATGCTCATGTGGTGGACCAATAATAGCCCTTCGATTAAGATTATGTTACAAGCTTAAATCCTAGCCCTTAAGACATTTATGCATGAATTACTAAGCAAAAAAATTCCCTCTTCTTCAGCCCATTTAGGCCGACATTCTCCAGCTGAAAAGAGAGAAGAAGTGGCACCATTTTTGCAAGGAGAAAAAATAGAAAAACTCAAAGGAAATCCAAGGTAAGTGAATGATTGAGCTTTATTTGTATTAGTTTTCTACTTGAATTTTCAGAGTCTTAGAGACAATTTTAGCCCATACATGACCTTTTTGTGCTTAAATGTAGACTAGGAGTTATTGATTTGGATTAATGTGATTTTAGGCACCTATGCAATGAATAACAATTTATTGTGCCTAAATTGCATCATGAGCAAATGGTACTGCCCATATTTGCTATTTCATTTAAGGAACTCCTTGCAAAAGGCAATGGAAGCAGCTCTGGATAATTTCGTCGTGGCAAATTTCAACATTCGCCGCGGCCAAAGTTCAAGAAGTCAGGAAAAGGACTCTCGAGTGAGGTTCGCTGCGATGAACCCTGATATTAGCCGCGGCGAATATCGCGCAGAACCTAAATTTCTGCCTCAAAAGGAAAATAACCCGACCCGACTTGATGGATCCGACCCATGACGGTTTCTAATGCTAAATTAAGTCATTTTCGACCAGAAAAAGGGGGATGGAAGGCAGAATCACACACATACACACTCATTTTTTCTCTCATCTACACACTCTCCAAACCCTACCTTCATCCATTACCTTCACCATTCACCCATTCATCATACATCATTCATCCATTCATCTGCTTTCTCTACCATCCATGAGGAGCTGAGCATCTCCAACCTCTTGAAGATGGAGTGAGCTAGAGTTCGAAGTGTTGAAAGGGGAGTATTTACTTTCAATCTGTATTTACATTATGGATTACTTAGAATCTGAGTTGGACTTTGTGATTTGTATGTAAATACTTGGTCTCGGTTGAGCCAAACTTGGATTATTGTGTATTGAGTTGTTTTGTGATTGACAAAGTGAACTGGAGTTCATTTTGCTTATTCAATGAAGTCTTGTTGTTCTCTTCTATCATCCGAGTTGTGCTTGGTTTTAGAGTCAACATGCATGGAGTTGATTTTGTCACTTTGCGATTTCCGTACATACACTAAGAACGCTTCAAGGATTACATGGAATGGAGTTCATTGCATGTTATTTGCGACCTAACAAGTCATGTGGGGATCTAGAGGGAGATCATCGTATGATGCTCCAGAACCATTCTAATTGTTAGGGTTTGTGATTTCGAAAACTTAGTTCGGAAGTCGATACTCTACCTAATGTTTTGCGAACTATGATGGCCTAGTTCATTTTAAAGAGGAATCCACTATAACAATCCCTTTTTAATCCAAATCTGCCTTACTTTTCTTTGCCACCTGAAAATACCAAAAATAAGTTTTGAATTTTGTAGTTGCATTAGGAACATAGCTTATCTTGAATTAAGAAACCATTTGCATTTGCGTACGAACCTAATCACAAGCTAAGGACTATTGGTACGCAATCCGCTTCCGGTGAGAACGACCCTGGGGTTGTCACTATACAATCCTTGGAAATCAAAATTAATATTCTTGATCCATTTTCAAGGCTAACCGACGATCTAAGTTTACATTTTGTGGCTTAGTCGGATCAAGAATTTGGCACCGTTGCAGGGGAAGCGAAGTGCCATTAGTTGTTGGATTGTGTTTTATGTTTGATGGTTTTGCATCTTTGTTCATAGCATAGCATTAGTCTATGAATATTTTAGGATTGCATAGTAGTATACACCTGTTTCTGCTGCATTCTGCATAAAATCCTCATTTTCGCACCGACCAATTTCATTTTTCACTGCGACGTACGCTCAATTTCACAGAGAAATTCCTCTCGGGTGTGCTGCACCGCGACCAAAATTGAATTTCACCGCAATGAAACCTGCATTTTTGAACGAGAGATACCCTCTCGGGTATCATTCGCCGTGACGTAAATACATTTTAGCTGTGGCGAACTTACCACTTTCACACTTCGTTCACTTCATTCATTCCAATTTCAACTCATACATACATCATAACCATACATACACCTGCATACACTCATTCATATTTTTCTCATTCATTTTTGAGTGGTATTCATTTTGTTTTTTGCTTGACTTTTTCTCTTGTATGCCCAAAAAGAATCAGCTTGAACCCTTTGATTCTGAAATTGAGAGAACCTTGAGGGAGAGACATAGGGCAAACAAAAGAAAAGAGAAAGGCAAAATAGTTAGAGATTTAGGTTTAGAAGTAGGAGAATCTAGTTTAGAACAAGTAGATAAACTAGGAGAAACTTCAGGAGAAATCATGGCTGAAAATGTACCAAACCCTCAAAATAGGAATGCAAATAAAAATCAACAAGGGAATGGTAATAGAAGAAATGGTGAAGAGGAAAGAATTGGGGAAAATAATAGAAATAATAGGAGAAGAACCATAAGAGAAGCTACAACCCCTGATGTTAATTATGGCCCATTTACTGCTGCTTGCCCAAATTATGATGTGAATTTTGAGATTAAAGGATTATTAATTAATTCTCTTCCTAAATTTCATGGCTTGCCAGGAGAGGATCCATACATCAATTTGCAGTCATTATCAATGATTTGCCAGAGTATGAAACCAGTTGGAGCCTCACTTGACCAAGTGCTATGGAAGGTGTTTCACTTGTCGCTGGAAGGGAAGGCAAGAGAATGGTTCATGAGTTTTCCGAGGGATGTAGCTAATATCTATCAAAGTTGGGTTAATCTGAGAAGAGCTTTTTTGGAGAAATATTTTCCAGCATCAATAACTTCATCAATAAGGAATGAAATTTATTCAGCAAGACAAGAGTATGAGGAATCGTTATGTGATTATTGGAATAGATTTCAAGACCTTCTTGCTAGATGCCCTCACCATCAAATACCGGATGAGCAGTTGGTTCAATATTTCTATGATGGGTTGAAGAGCTAAGAAAAAGGGATGTTGGACGCAGCTGCTGGAGCTTCATTAATTGATTTTACTACCGAAGAAGCTTGGGAGCTTATTAAAAAGATGGCTTTGAACAATCAACAATATAGTGTGAGAGACACTAGGGCTGTTCATGAAGTTAGATATTCAAGTCCTCAAAATAGGAGAATGGACACCCTAGAATAAAGGTAGATTCTTTGGAAAGTAAAGTCACATCCCAATTGTCTCTTATTATTGCTGAGTTGAAGAACCTAAATGTCAATAAGCAACAGCCATCCATGGATTTAGCTGCTCCAAGTTGTGAAACTTGTGGGTCAGTAATGCATATTTCAAGTGTGTACCTAAGCCGATTCGAAGAAGTTTCTGCAATGTACCAAGGGAGACCGAATCAGAAATGGGATCCCTACTCCAACACATACAATAAGGGATGGAAATCAAATCCAAAGTTCAGTTGGAGGGGTAAAGAGGCAAATGCCCAGAGATTCCAAAGGAGTGTAGGAGTTGGACCTTCCAACTCCAACATTCAGAATACACAACAAGCCTTGAGTGTGCCACCGAAGGAAGATACAAATCAATTGCTGCAAAATATGCTGGTGCTACTCAAGGAAGAGAAGGCTTCCACCTCAAATCAATTCAATTCGCTTGCCTCGCTTATTCAGAAAGATTCATCAAAAAACGACGCAAGATACGCTTCTTTAAAAAAAGGATGGAGCAGTGGGAAAAGAAAGCTGAGAACTTGAATTCCTTCGTCACTCAACTCTCTAACAACATGAGTAAACAACAAGCAAGGAATGGAGGCTCCATGCCATCAAATACCATCATCAACCCTAAGGGATTAAATGCAATAAACTTGAGAAGCGGGAGGCAAGTGAGATTTGATGATAAAGAAGAACATAAGAAAATAGAGGAGGATAGTGAATTTGAAGAGATTCCACAAGTTGCTGAAAAGGAGAAGAAGAGTGAGAGCACAAAAGAAGAGTTATTATTGAAAAGAGATAGTGCCTCATCACAACACGAAGAAGAAGAAGAAATCTTAAGCAAAGGGCAATAAATAAAAACAAAGAAAGAAGCAAGCATGGCTCAACCTCGTCAAAAGGTAAGGAGGTAAACATTCATGAACTACCTTTTCCAAACTCATACTTGATGAATAGAAAACTTGCTGAAAAGGATAGTGAAAAGGAGGTTTATGATTTGTTTAGCAAAGTAGAGGTGAATATACCATTGCTTGACTTAGTCAAAAAGGTTCCTAAATACGCTAAATATCTCAAGGACTTGTACACCAATAAAAGAAAATTTAAACCTAATGAAAGAGTCCAAGTAAGCTCAAATGTGTCAGCCTTGTTTAAACCGCAACTTCCTGTGAAATGTCAAGACCCAGGATCTTTCACCATCCCTTGCACTATAGGAAAGATAACCATAGGGGGAGCATTGTTAGATCTAGGGGCTGCTATTAATGTAATGCCAAAGTCCGTTTATCAAGCTTAGGGGTCAAGAACTTAAAACCTACATCTGTGGTACTCCAACTAGCTGTTAGATCGATGAGGTATCCAAATGGGATAGTTGAGGATATTCTTGTAAAGGTGAAGGACTTAGTTTTTCCTGCTGACTTTTATGTGCTTGATATGTCTAAAGAATCCATTAATGAATCGACCTTGATTTTAGGAAGACCCTTCTTGAGGACAGCTAATACTATGATTAGCATGAAAGAAGGAAGCATATCAATGGAAGTAGGAGAAAATAAGATCAATTTTAATATTTATGAGGCTATGAAACATCCTTACGAGGATTATTCGCTGTTAAATGTTAATGCCCTTGATGCTGTGGTAGATGATGCATGTGCTGAACTTGAAATGGAAAATGGACTAACATGCACCATTTAATGATAACAATCTGAAAATTCCTCTTGAACCTCCCGATTCACCATTATGCTCTTGTGAAATCATTGAAAAATGCACCCATATTGCATCGGTTAAAAGCATGCTTTCAATGCCATACACACATTTTGAGAAATCAACCGATAAGTGCATACATGCCTTTCTCTATATAAATAGTGATGACACCTCTGGGAGAGGTATTTCAATTGATTTTGCAGAACATTTTAGAAGAGCATCACCTGATCCGGCTGAACCTGTGCATGCATTATGTGGAAAATCAAAGGAAGAGCACGGGGATGTCAACGAAACTCGTAAACCACCGTGATTATCATGTTACTCCTTTCCTTTCCTTAATTATTTGCTTTGAGCTTTCAATGAATGTGTTGTGAATACGAATGATTCAAGTGTGAGGGAGGAACATGGCCAGTAGTGGTAGTTTAGACTCTATGCGTAGTGTAGGATTGTTTTGAATTCAATAAACTCCCTTGCAATTGTGATTGGTTTATCTACAAGAGGATTGATGTTGAAGAGAGTTCTGCTTACAAGGTTAAAATGTGCATATTGTTTGGTTGAAGTTTTAGGCTTCAATGCTGGTTGTTGCTGTGTGTTTTATGTTTCCATCTCTGTGATTTTCTCTCTCTGTGATGTTTCACTGTGACTAAATTCCATTTTAGCCACGACCAACTCTGTTGATAGAATCGTGTGAGCTCTCGGGAAGTATTCGACGTGACTAAATTTTGTTTTAACCGCGGCCAATTTTGTGACTTTTCATATTTTTGCCGCGACCAAACTATGGTTCGCCGTGGCAAAAATTGCAACTCTTCGCCTTTGCCGTGCCCTTTTTCAAGCCATTTCCTTCAATTTCATGCTACCATTTCATCATCGCTGTCATTGCTCTTTCCTCCCGTCGCTGTGTAGTTCACCGTTGGCCGTCTCGATTCTCGCATTCCTCCACCACTCTTCGTGCCTTTCATCTACAGTAAGCATTCCATCTTTCTTGTTCCATTCCATTGTGTATTGTTTCATTTTTTCGTTCTGTGTTCATCGCTGAAATCGCCTGTTCTGCTATTTTTGCCTTGACGAAAAAGATGATTCGTCGCGAGTAAATTATTATTTTTAGGTGTGAGGAACCATAATTTTCACTGCGGCCAACAATATCAGAGTAGATTTTCACTTGTGTTAATTCTGTTTTTGTGCTATTTTTTTCTGTTTCATTGTTGTAAGTCCTGCTAGTAGCCATGCCTAAAATCAAGAGACCAAACATAGTAGACCCCCTAGCCCTAAACCTGATCCTTTCCAATCTTTTGAGGAAATTTTAAAGCTAACTAAGAAGCATCCTTTAGTTATGGAACGCTCATTCCCTATGACCCCTGCTGACCTCATTTTGTCCATAGGATTACTCAGTCTGGCCTTACTGGCCTTATCCGGAAGCGTAACCAAGGTAACCTCGCTTTCGTCCATCACTTCTACGCGAAGTGCCGACATGAGACTGGTCTGTTTATTGATTGCCGAGGAATTGTACTTCCTCGGGGCATTACCCGCCATATCATTGGTGGCCGTCTCTCGTTAACCATAGCTGAGCATGATCACTATGTTCAGTTTATGAGTAACTATCCTACGGACGAGATCGTAGCAACCCTGTGTTTGCCCCGTATGGGTTGGCATGTGCCTCATAGGTCTGAGATGTACATTTGCAGATCCGAATGCCGCCCTGAAACTAAACCTTTCATCCACCTAGTTTGCAGCAACATTCTATCCACGAGCCACCTAGTGAACCTAATGAAGAAGCAGGCTCTCTGCATTTATATATTAATGCAGGGAATCTGTTTCGACATTTCCACCCTCATTTACTCTACCCTTCATGAGGTCGTACTCACATTGAAGACCACGAAGGCCATCATCTTTCCTCACCTCATATCTGACATGTTCGTTAGGTCACATATCCTAGAGTACCCTGAAGACCATCCATTTGCCCCTGCCCCTGTGTTTATATACGATATGATCCGTAGAGCTCCCGTACCCCAGCCTGAGCCATACGTAGACATTGATGATCTGCTGGGTGAGGAGGAGGAGGTTCCAGCATCGCAGGCATCAGACGAGCACCCGCCATCACCAGCCCCTATCTCACTTGAGAGTTTGGCTGTTGAATTTCAGTAGTCAAGGTCTCATTTGAGAAGGAGCGGAGGTATCGCAGGAGGATGGATGCCCTGATTGCACAGAGCTTACGCTTCGAGTTGCCTCCAGAGGAGGATGAGGATACTGGTGCTGAGACTTCCAGAGCCGGACCATCCGAAGAGGGTGGAGCAGCGGAGTGGACTCAGGAGGAGGATGCTGCTACTGGGTAGATACAGAGGCTGATTCGGAGATGCAGCAGGATGCTTAGTTTTTCTGCAATTTTTTCTCTTGATTTTCTGGATATTGAACTGTGGTACAGCTGTGATGTGGATTGGATATCTTTATGTACTTTATCTTCGCAGTTGTATTTATATCTAGATTTTTCCTGATGCTGTTTTCTCGGATTTCGTTGCATGAGTGCTTGATTATTCGATATTGCTTGCGAATGCCGAGGGCATTGATTTATAAATCTTACCTTCCAATCATTGAGGATAATGTTTGAATTAATAGAATTTGGAGTGTTCCCAAGTAATATTTTTGATTTTAACGTGCAACGGAAATTCATTGAAGGATATTGTGGGGCTATTTTTGTCTTAAAACTTTTGAAATTTCAAGTTTCTTTTTCATTTTTTTGGAAAAAAGAGGATTTGAACACAAAGTTTGCTGTCTGACCATTTTCGCCGCGGCCAATTACGTTGTTCACCGCGGCGAAAGTCCTTGAATAAGTAGTTCAACATCTAGGGCGAACTTCGCCGCGACCATCTTGTGGTTGTGCCGTGGCAAAAGTCACAAGCACACAGAACCACCTCTTGGGTGTGGTTCGCCGTGACCAACTTATTGGTTAGCCGTGGCAAAAACTTGTTGTTTTAAAAAAAATTAAAATTTAGGTTATAGATTACTTTTTGAAATAAAAGTTCCTCTTAAACTTAATGTCTTTAACATTCCTGAGCAAAGCTTATGAAAATGTGACTTTCATAGTTAATGCATTGGGAAGTTGATTCATGAGCCTAATTTATCGAATCTTCACTAATTATGAGTTCTGCTCTATCTTTTGGACATCTGTAAATTTTTTTGATGCTTTGGTCAACCTATTGACTTTTATACTTTGACTTTGACTTTGTCCAATGACCAAAATGCCCTTACATTTCTCTTAATTACCTAAATGCCCTTACTTTGTCTAACTTTTCGTAATTCCCATTTTGCCCTTGACTTTTTCCGCCCTTGATCTTTTGTTTAATAACCTTTGGATCCTTCCCAGGAGGTCATCCATCCTTACATTACTCCAAGGCAAGTATGCTTAACTGTGGAGTTATAAAAAGAATTTAAACCATTAGAGCTGGGTTAACTTTAATCTTTCCGTTCCATCAACATCTACTTTTTCGGTTCTTTCTATCTAGGAATTCTAACTTGGCTTTTGATTATCGGTTTGGCCCTTTATGTTTAATGACCATATTGCCTTTGGGTTTTATAATTAATGACATTTACTTCCTTGGCTTATATTCTTAGTAATTTCAAAGCTTTAAGACTAATTTGATCAGGGTATCTTTGGTCCATTGACATATTTTCTTTCTGTCCTTTTACTTCTGGGCCGTATCTTATCTCATAACTATCAGTTTGACCTTTATTTGGATTTACAGAAAAGGGTGGATATTACATTTCTCCCCCTTAAAATAAATTTCGTCCTCGAAATTTGTATACCTTATACTGTCACCTCGGAGTATCTGGCTTTTATGTCCTTTTCAGTTTCCCATGAAATTTTCATCCAGTGTCAATCCTCTTTAACCGGGAAACGACAAGACATCATGGACAAGGGTAAAGCTGAATGGTAGATGACATGTTCCTTTTTTTTCCAATATTTGAAATAGTTCAATATACTTTGGATTGAGCTTTCTGACTTAAGCTTTGTTCAGCATAATGGAGATCTATATCTCCTACCATATCAGGCCTTTCAATACAATCTGGATACTAGAATGATAGCTGCTATAAAAGCATGTTTAGCTAATAGAAAATACATGTTCCAGATCCATTTCAACTCCAGTATCCACACTCTTAATATATCTTCGAATGGCTGGACTATTTTCCAATAATCAACTTTGTTCCAACTGCCAGAAAATATGTCAATTTTATCATTCGGTCCACAATTACCCAAATCACATCAAGGTACATCGTTTCTAGAAATTTCACACTAACATTCATTATAACATTATCTCCCTTCCATTATGGAATCGACGGAGGTAGCAATATTTTCGGTAGCTTCTGTTACTCTGTCTTCACTCTCCGACAGATAACACAATTGCAAACAACTCTTTTTCAGTGGTTGTGTAATTCATTTGTGCTGGGTCTAAAGTTTTGGATGTGTAACACTCTTTATTTTTCCCTATAAGCTTCATATTAGATCACTATTGAACCCCTTTAGGGCCTTGAATAACTCAAATTGACCAAAGAAGTGAACATGAAAATTTTTAAAAAAACATTACTATTCATTTGGTCAATTTCCATATTTCTGGCCCAACTTTGAAAAATCATAACTAATTATTGAAAAATTAAAATTGAGTGGTTCAAATTTCTATTTGAAGCTTATAAAATAATATACAAGGGAAAAATACTCAGTAGTTCCAAAATTTGCCCAATTGATAAAGTTTAATCCGTAAAAATCACTGTTCATTTGGTAAATTTTCAGTTTTCCAGATTTTTCTCTTAATTTTGGAGAGTCATAACTCCTTATCTACACATCCAAATTTAACAAACTTTAACCCATTTTAAAGCTTAGAATGTGTAGTATTTAACTAGAAAGTTTTAAGTCACTTGGACTTCGTTTACTATTTTTCATTACTATTCCAAAAACAGGGTAGATGTGGGGTTTTTGAACTCCTTGCTTGAAAACTTGGTATTTTCTTAAAAATTTGATAAAGCCTCTTCTTCTTTTCTTAAAACTCTTTAAATGCATGATAAATTATTAGCTTCTTGTTCATTATCATTGTAATATCCCAAATTACATAAATAAGATAAAGGCCAAATTGATAAATTATGAAAGGATTTAAGACCGATATATAAGGAAAAATATAAAGGAAAATGCCTAGAGAAAAGAAAGATCATAATTAACTAAGTCCCTAGTCTTGAAAATTTTTTAAGTAGAAATGACTAAAGGGCAAAATTCATTTGGCCTAAATATAAGGGTAAAATGGTCATTACAAATAAAAAGGCCTAGGATGCAAAATATCATCAAATAATAAGGACATTTTGGTAATTTGGTCAAAAATAACAAAAAGTCAAAGTTGACAAAAAAAATGTCAAAGTCAACAAAGGGTAAGGTTGAAATTAAGAAAGAGTAGAAAAAGTGATGGAATTTTGGTAATTAAGAGAGAAGTAAGAAAGGTAGTGGCATTTCCGTAAAATTGTGGAAAGTAAGAAAGAGAAAGGAATGCAAGGGCATTTCTATAATTAAGGATTTTTAGAGGACTGAAATACTGATAAATAATTATTTGAGATAGCAGGAGTCCTCAAACAACGGAGACCCAAACTGAGAAAAATTTAGTTCTGTCCTAAAGTATTTAATAAAATTATTACCCTGTATCCGATACGGGCAGTTTCAAAGTACGGAGAACAACAGTGCCGAAAGCTCCGAAAAAAGATTTTCTTAGAAAATTAATTACCGAAAATCGAGGAAGAATTTTGAGGAATGGAAAAATGCTAGATTATCAGGGGAAAATATAGAAATTTTCTGTGATTTTTCCATAAAATACCAACTTTGAACAGTCATAACTTTCTGTGATTTTGGCTCATTTGAACAGTCATAACTTTCTGTACAAAATTCCAATTCCAGTGATATTTGGCTCATTTTAAACCTTGCAATGTGAAATATTTTTCCATAAAAGCTGAACTCATTTGAAGTTCAATTACTCTGTTTCCTGACAGGGCAAAGTAGGGCAAATGACCAACTTTACTTCCAGCACTCAGCCAAATTTTTACCCTTCTTATCTTCATAAACTATCATTTTGATTTCTAAACCTTTCATAACCTCATTAATCCATGTAATTAAACATTCTTAAAGCATATGCTAGTTATCATAAGTCCATGATACATACCCAAGTCATATTACATATTACATTACAACTTTAAACATCACAACATAAAGTACATAACATATTCCACAACATTTTATATCCACTTTGCTTTATGAATCATTCACTTCCTTCTTACCCTTGAGTATGCTTCCACCTAAAAATGGTTAGTGGGGGAGGGTGAGATTTTTGGAAATCCCAGTAGCAAAACTTTCTAACACACATTATAAAATTGCATGACAACTTTCAATATAAGTGTGAATTCATAAAAGTGCAACATGTAACAATGAAATGCATATGGCCATAGCAAACAAAAGCACATATTCACACTTTCAATCATCACAAATTTTTAACACAAGTCATGCATAATTCATACACATTTTCAAAGCAATTATGCTTAGGGTTAGAAGGTCTTGCTACCTTTAGCTCTTAATTTCTCCTTAACTTGGATGCTTTCTTGATCAATTGAGAAACCAATTCCTTTCACCAAACTCTTGCCTACATAATTCACAATATTATGGTCATTAAGTACAAGCCATTTCAATGCAAGAATCAATGTAAAACTTCATTAAACTTTCTCTTGAACTCTCTTGCTTCCTAGTGAGTTTTAACTTGTCATATTGATTTTTTAATGCTTCCTAATTCCTTGGCTCACTTTACCCCTATACAATTTCTCATTTTGAAGCCAATGGAAGCATTAAAATCATCAAAAACTCACTCCTTCCTGCACTTTCCGGATTTGCACGAAAATTGCCAAAGATTGGAAAAATGGTTATTTTCAACTTTTCTTGATATGTAACTTCATTTTCTTGTTTCTAACCTTATTTCCATTGATTATATAGCCTAAATTCAACTCTCCTTCATTCAATAGAAATTTTGGCAGCATCTCCCCTTAGGGTTTGGGATTCCAAAATTTCATACAAACATCAAAACCAAGCAATATATACATCAATCTTCTCCTTAACATGCAAGGAGTATTTTACAACAACTTATTTCCTCTAAATCCCTCTCTTTCTCATTTTTCCTCTCATGAACCCTAACTTTCCAGCCACCAAAAGAGAGCCAAAATCAAAAATCTAAACCGATAGAAAGGTAGAGGAAGTTGAGAGGAAGATTTTCATGTATAGCTTTAGGTAGTAGCTCCTCTTACCTTGAGATTTCACAAGCTTTTCTCTTCTTCTCCATGGCTGAAATGGGGTCTCTTCTCCCTCCATTTTTCTGTCCATAGGTCAGCCAAAGTGGTGGAAGAATGGAGGGAGAGGCTATTTATAAAATTTACTTAAGTTAAGATGGATGGTTGAGATTAAAACTTACTAAGTTTAGATCTAAGGGCTTAGATTTAGCCACTTCTTTAGCAAATGTCCACATCTCACTGGCTCATTAAAAATATCATTATGGGCTGCACATGGGGTGTAAAAATCTGTTTGGGTATGGTTACTCTAACCAAACCAAACTCCCTTCGGTTACTTCTACCGATTACAACTTTCACTGGTAAAAGTAACTTAATTCCAATAAATCTTTTTCTACTT